>JAIPRN010002505.1:0-29769 GCA_025469175.1 Geopemphigus sp. TES_GeoC_2020 | reverse complement strand
AACCGCGACTACTTTTTCCAAGCGTTCGATAATCCGCGCAAGCCGACGAATATTCCGAGACCGGTTCGTCGACGATCGTTGCGTTTTACGATCCATTACGTAGAAATTCGACATTTTTTTGAGTTAATAAGTTCCCTATAGAATATATTTATCTAATCTATTATACACATAATTGCCTTATGTTTTTATTACGTAATAAATTGCAATTTAATAAATAACATATAATATACCTTCATTCTACAATTTTCTACACAAAATTAATTTTCATAACTTTCGGTGTATTTAATTATAATAATATATTGTTATTTAATTATTTATTACTCAATATTATATATATATCGAAAATTAAAATAATACAATTTGTAACAGTGGTGTTGGTGACAAGGCGAGTTTGTATATATTTTAATATTATTCACCTATATAATTGTGTGTTCACAGATCATAGGGTTTTAGTCGGTTTATTTCAAAGTGATAATAATAGGATAAAAAATAAAAAATGCAATTAGTATATATTATTTTTTTTTATTCCGATACGTTTTTATTTCGCACTTGTGGACACAAATATCGGTATCAATACAATACGATGAATAAGTACTCGTAGTACTAATTATTGATATTTAATTAATTTAGCTTAATAACTAAATGTAGGTATAATAATTTTACCCGGATAAATAATTTGTTCGTATCGAAAGTGAATATTTGCAAATAAAATTTGCATTTATGTTTTATAAAATTTATATAATAATTAGTATCAAAATATTCGAATTGAAAATTATATGTGGTTGAAAATTAAATTTTCTTTTTATATTACTCTACTGCTTATCCTAAAAAATTGAATATACATTTACATTTATAAATTAAATGATTTGTTTTAGATATATGACGTTTGTTTTTATTTGTTTTTATTGAAATTTAATAATAACAAGACGAATTAATAACGTTTTTAAAACAATACAATTAATTAAAAATTTAAACTTTATATATTGACGCAATACTTAACGTTAATTTGTTTAAGTTCTATTGTTTACGGTTTTTTTAAAAATATATATTTTACTGTAAAAGTGTAGATTTTAACAGTCGTCCGTAGATATTAACATATGTCAAAATATTTGGTATATATTAAAAAATTGATTATATTGCCTAAAATCGAAATTTACAATATAAATGTATTTACTGGTGAATACCGAATAAAGTTAGAAGCGTCGATAATATTAATAATTGATTTTTAATTTATTAGTACTAATACTTTTACTCAATACTTACTGAATGAAGTCTGTGAAGGTGCAGCCTTACATTACGGGATCGATTACAAATATATATAAATATTCTCTCAGAACATTCCGTAATTAATTCTAATAACAATAAAAACTTGTTAATATAGCTGTTAATTAACCTTTTTCCTACAGAAATAGATTAAACTTATTACCTTATGTATTCATAAAATACGTTTTTAGATCTGAGGGGAAACACTTCTTTTATACAAGCGTTTGTATTTCAACGTTTTTTTTTTAAATAATTAATTGTATTTTATAGAAAAACGTTTACCATACTGCTGTTCTGACACCAAATCAAAAACCGTTCGGTTTTACATTACTAACGATTTATAGGGGAAGTCAATTTTCGGAAAAGTAAGCTTCCTCCTCATCTATTCCTCAATCCGAATGAGTAGTAATTGTACAATTTCATTTTTCAGATGCGTCAAAGAACGGTAGTGACGATGGCGGTGTTCTTTGGCGTGCCGCTGTTTGTCTGTTCAGTAGTAAATACTTACCGGATTTTAGCGTACCAGCCAAGCGCGGGCCACAGCCATTGGAACGTGATGTCGGCCGTACTCGAGAGCCTGGTGGACGCGGGCCATGAGGTGGTATGCGTGACGTTGCACCCGGCCACCGATCATCTAATCAGACACCGGAACTACACGCACGTGGACATATCGGCGGCGGTCAGCGAGCCACAAGCGAGAGCCGTGAATTGGAATCTCACGCAAGTGATGGGTGTGTTCAGGTCCAATTGGTTTATGATCGGCTTGGCGACAGACAGGGCGCGTAAGTTGTGCGTAACATTGTCCGGAATGTCGGAGATACGCGACATATTCGACGGCAACAACGGACGACGGTTCGACGCCATCATCGTGGAATCATTGTTCTCGGATTGTCAGTGGTCGCTGTTGCTCGATCAGTTGCGGTTGCCCGTCATGTACGTGGTACCTTCGGCTCCGGTCAACTGGATGCCAGTGGTCACGGGCTCACCCGATCATCCGTCGTACTTGGGCACTCTGCTCAACGGTTACCCGACACCGAACACGTTCGTCCGGCGCCTATTGAACACCGTAGACTACGCGTACACAAACTTAATCCGATGGCACCGCGACAAGTCCAACCACTATGGCTGGCCCACCATCACGAACACCATGGTGTTCATTAATACACATCACTCCGTAGAACCGACTCGACCGCTCGGGCCTAACGTTTTGGAAATTGGAGGTATACATCTCCGTCGGCCGCTCAAGCCTTTGCCGCCGGTGAGTATTCGGTGTTAATTAGTTAATCGGTCGTAGGGCGCAGTCGCCGGGGGTAAACAGTGTGTTGATAAATATGTTTAGTAAATTCGACCAAATTCAGTTTTGTCGCAGCAAATTACTAATTCCGACGATCCGGTTTTTAATGTAATAGTCGCCGTTATTAAGTTGTAAAATATCTACCGGACAGTGATGAGATAAATTCAATCGAGTGACACATAAGACTGTTAGAGTAATAAAATTGATTAATGTTATACAGGCTAGTAAAATTAATAACGAATTACACGTTATGCGTACTAGCAATGCTGAACATTAACGAGTTAATGTGTCGAAATTAAATTTAAATCAAAGTGCAATTCAATTTCTTAACTTCACTTTTTACACGTTTATTAATCAAAATGTTGTAATTGAAATATAAAATTGAAAAACTATTATAAGAAAAATATTCCTTCGGCTTTTAATTGACGTATCTTTTAAGGATTTAGCAGAAATATTGGACAAGAGCAACGAATTTGGTGTAATTGTCTTTACTTTTGGATCTTTAGTAGCTATGAATTCCTTACCAGAAAACGTATTAGACGCATTAAAAGAAGCGTTTAGTCAATTATCACAAACCATCATATGGAAATACGAGAATGATTTCATGCCAAATAAGCCAAAAAACGTCGTACTTTGTAAATGGTTATCACAACGTGATATATTACGTAAGTTATTATTCATAGAAATATCGAATTTCGGTATAATGAAAATTATCGACAGTTTTCTTATATATAAGTTAATATTTTTAATTAATTGTATTTAAGTAATGTTATAAATAATTATCCAATAAAGAATATAGTTTTAGTAGATTTTATTTTTTCCCCCAGGTTTTTTTGACGCCTTTTTAATATTACTATATTTATCGCTGCACTTTTTAAGAGAACAAAATAATAAGTATACATATTGTTTACATGAAATATCTATTTATATTACGTTATCTAAAAGAAATCAACAAATTATAATTTAGGTTTATACTTATTTACAATGCATTTATGTATTATAACATCAGGGAATTATAATAGTTAAATCTAGTATTTTCTTGTATTTAGAACATCCCAATGTGAAGCTATTCATAAGCCATGGTGGTATGAGTGGGTTATATGAGGTCGTAGACGCAGGAATTCCAGTGCTTGGTGTACCGTTATTTTATGACCAACCGAGGAATATTCAAAACTTAGTGGACCTGGGTATGGCGCTGTCTGTGGATATCAATAGCATAACAAAAACAACAATAATGTCAGCTCTTAATCGGTTACTGAAAGACCAAAGGTACAACATGCATATAAGTAAATAGTTAATATTTTTTATTTACAGAGAAAATATATCTGTTATACGGTCTAATCATATTTCAAGAATTCTCACAATTTATAATACGTAATAAAATCCTAATGCAATATAAAAAAAATAATTTTTTTTTCATTTATAGACAATAAAACTATGAAGATAGAAGGATGTTACAAAGTAAATAGAAACATCCGCTAGTTAATTCCTCTAAACTAATTATTTTAATTCTATTCGTTTTGTTGATCACCAATGTCATTGTGACAGATGTGTAATGTTTACATTTTTGGGTCCTCTAGATAATCTTTATTATGATGATCATTTGAGCCTTTACCCGGGTATCTACAAAGATTTGGGTAATGTTAAAAGCTAGGTACTATCAAAATAAAATTATAGAAACGTATGTATATATTGAAGGGTCATGTTTACTCGGTGGATGATGTCGACTTTGTTAGTTGGGCAATTATATTTTGTTTTCAAACAATAATATTAAATTTTGATCGCCAATTGTTATATTATATACGCATTTCTTGAACAATTTCCATGTGTAAACTGGAAAACTATGTTTTCCATAGAAAACTGTAATTCATAGGAAGAAAGAAAAAATTATTATTGTGTGTATAATGTATTTTATAGATGTGAAAAATAATCGATGGTAAAAAAGTTGAATTATGCATGTGTTGTAATCCAACATTTTTAAACTAATACAATATAATAAGAATTCGCCTGTTAATTAGATCGACTATTGACTAAACAAAGGTAATTAAAATTGATCTCATTGCCCCAAAATAATATAAGTGACATTAATAGGGGAAGAAAACATAACGTTGTATAGTAGATATAAATTATGCCCAAAGAATAGATGCAGTGGGGAATTTTACGTAAAAAGATACAAGATAAATTATCCTATAAGGACAACCGCGTTTAACAGTCTAAAAATAAGTTATTGTGCATTTTGTTAATTGAAATTGTAAAATATTTTCAGTTTTTCAGAAAATGCCAAACGCGTGTCGTCCTTGTTTCGAGATCGTCCCATAACTCCATCCGATTCAGTCGTCTACTGGACTAAATATTTAATACGACACGGCGCACAGTCCAATATCAAGCCCTTATCGGCGGACATATCTTGGACAAGCCATTTCATGATAGACATGTGTGCTGCATTGATTGTGGTAATATTCGTATTGTGGTTTTGTGCGAAAATTATGCGCATGACGCTTAACAAATTAAAACAGTCGTCGAAAAATTCAAATTATTGACGCTTTATTATTAAATAGTATTTATATAATATTAGCTTAACTCATGCTAAACAAGACGGACGATCATGATTGGTTAAATTTTAATTAAATACAATTAAACTATATATAAATAATAACGTTTTGTATATGTCCCGCGAAGCGTTACTACGATTTAATATAATTTATGTAACAAAATGAAAATGTATTGTGTTTTGTGTGTTCTAAAAAATAAATTATATTATGATTGATATGTTGTAGTATATTCTATCACAATAGGACGCGTGGATTATTTTGATCGTCAATTGTATTATTATTACTATATTATCATTTTATCTACGTACTATCTATCTATATAAATATATAATTTCTCTTACATATTACTGGTAAATTAAAATACAACGAATATAAATATTAAAACATGGATCATTTCATATAAGTATATAATATATAACTAAACAAATAATAATGAACAAACACGGAGCAAATAATTCATATTATATACAGGTTAGGTAGAATTTAGGACACGAAAGTAAAGTTCAATAAAAACCCAAAAACTTACTCAAATTCAAAATTTTTTATATTTAATAAATTCTACAGGTGTGCAATTTATGTGTGATAAACCACTTCTTGTATATGATGACCTTCGTTGGTGAAACAAGCAAAAAGTTGCGAACGGAAACTTTGCATATCTCGCTCCGTCATTTCCCGTGGAATTGTTGCGATTTCTTCGATAATTGAGGCTTTAAATTCTTCAGTCTTTAGGCCGGTCTTTGTAAACTTATGCATTTAAGTGTCCCCACAGAAAAAATCGCAGAAGCTAAATCTGGAGATATTGGGGGTCAGTTGATATCCCTTCTGCGGGAGATGACATGAGTCGGGATGGGTTTGCGCATCAATTCCATTGATCGTGTGACTGTGTGTGTTTTAATAGTTCTCCACTCGAGGTTCATGATCCCTGGATAGCAATTCTTGGACTTCGGCCATTTTAACTGGATGGAATTTAAGGTCGTGGTGCAAAATCCGTCTGATAGGTCAAGGGTTCTTGCTTGTTACATCGAAGAACACTGAAGTGACTTAAGAAAAGAGTTTCTTGTAGCCTTAACATTTTTAGGTGCTTTATTGTACGGGGTATTTTTATTTTTGTTTTCAGTAGATGCAGTTTAATTTAAATTATCCACTCAACGTTGAATTGTTTTACGGCTGGAGACTGGACCGTATCGATCAAGGTCAAGCGTTGTGCGGAGAACTCTATGTGTTATGATGCCCGACTCTCCAGCCCGGAGAAAAACATTACAATGAGCGCGCGTTATTTATCCGACCACAACATGCTTAATACTGAAAATGCTAACATTAGGGCTACACAAAGCATTTCACTTCTTTAGTTTCAAAATAGCTTGAGCAAGAGTCTTCTACTTTTGTGTCCTGACTTCTGCTTAATTCTGTATATATATATTGTAATGATATGCGTGCATATCATAATTTAGTTTAGTTTATATAAAGAAATATATACTGTACACAATTATTGTAAAATTTATTAATAAAATAAACTGCTCCTTGACCTTCATGGAGTATCGACTATGTTGAAAGAATTCCACAGAAAACACGTTCGAAAGCAATAAATACCAAAAATAATTCTACATGAAGAATGACGACACGAAGGGTTGACGACTATCTAACGGTAAAACGACTGACCACGTGCAGCACAATAAAAAAGGGACAAAATTAGACATTCTCATAAACACTTTAATTTACAAAAAAGCGGCAAATGCAAAGAAACCGGAGAAATCATACACATGGCATACATAATGGGTACCCACCGTAAGGGTTATTAACTGACTAACGGTAAATCGACCGACCGCTCGCGACATGAAGGGAGAAGGTCGAAAATCCTTACAAATCATATAAATCGGGACAAAACTACACAGAGAGCACATTTGGAAATAATAAATATAAACATACATAAACAACAATGACTAAAAGGACTGCCGACCAAATAACGGTAAAACGCGCATTGCGCGGGATATTATCACACGCCGATATTAAAAGGTGCATCCGAAATCAATCAAATAAAGAAACTCAAGGACATAACCACTACAATCAATAACACCAGATTTCTATGAAGACGTGACCCCTCGAAGCTTATATAATTCGGTCATTACGCCTCTCAGGCAGGCAGTCAAGTCAGGGCAGTCTAGCAGGGCCCAGCAGTCGGGTCGGGCCAGGACGAGCAGTCGGCACGGGCTGTCGGACAAGGCTTCGGCACGGACTGTCGGCCAAGCAGCAGCAGTGTCGAGTCTCCCGTCTACTCGTGCGTTAGAGAGGAGTCTCCCAGGTGGAGGAGTCTCTCGTCGAGCAGGATAGAGGAGATCGTCGGCGGCGCAAGTTCACGGCATCTGACAGCGTTCCAGTAACGAGCAATCAGTCATATTAAACAAGTCGGTACTCCGGAGGGCGAGTCCAGTTGTTCGTCTTTAAGCCACTTGCGTTTTTATTTCAACATTTGTCGGTGGATTCGCGGAACGAAGGCACCGACCCAACCTTTTCCTTACGTCTCTGCATAATCTTGTGAAGTTGAACACGGGCAGCTTGGTAAGAAAACATCATTCTGTTGGTCTTCACCCTCACCCTTAAGTGTGTTTGAATATTTTAGTTATACGCGTTTGTACGACACTTCTCGATTGCGTTCCTGAATAATTTTCGTATTCACGACCTTGAGATAAATAACTGTAGTAACTCAATAAAACTTTCCCCTTTCCCATATATCCACACACCACTCACCATATTCTCCCACTAGCTCCCATTTTCACGGGACTTATCCCTTTTCTCCATTCAATTTCTTTTTCTTATTTTATTGTATTTTTCTTGTTTTTTGAGTTATTACAATATATATAAATTAATATTTCTATGATTGTTCGTTCCTTATACGTTCTTCTAATACTCAACCAAGTGTTTTCGCAGTATTTGTTTTATTCAGTGTTCTTAACCACGTTACGGATAGTAGTTAAAATCATTTATCGTGTACATAATAGTTTGCATTCATTGAATGAATATTCATATCCATGTAGTTATGCATAGTTATAGATAACGTAATCTGACGAAAGTATTGTCATGGTCCATGTTAATTTCCGTATTTTTTTAAAACGAAATAATAGAAATAATTAATATACCATTATATTTTATAATTTATTCGTATTTTAAATAATGAAATGACCGACGAATATAATTTTTAAATGATTTTCCATTAGTAAACTTGCATAAGTGAAACAAGTTTGAAATCTTTTATATTCGCTACAATAATCATAGCTGCTTAAAAATTTGCAAGAACGGAGTTTCTAGCAATTACAATTATCTGTAAAATACTCATAAATATAGCAAAATAAGTAACAAAAGTGTTTTGTGATTTAAAAAAGTTAAATAAAAATTTTACATTGTTTTTTTTATATTATACACATGGTTTTATTTGTTTTTAGAACCCTCTGCTTTAATTATTATATTCTATATAATTCGTAAGGGACGACAGCTTTTTTTCTTATTAATAAATATCTCGTGTTTTTTTTAGAATTTGGAAACATTGTTTCTAATTTTATCGACTACAATCGATTGTGATGGTATATTATGGTTATTGGCTACGTGTTAGGCCGTTTTATGTGGTCGTAAACGCGCCGTATTTTTTATTATTTTACTTGATTGCATATTTGGCTGCGTTTAAATCTAAATCAACGTTAACACCGTGCCACTGTGATAGTTATAAATGTAATTTCTTTAATTATATAAATATATAGCTGTCCAAATGCATTAAAGCGGGATATTAAACCATTATTTATATAATTTTAAATTTGCCATAGCCGTTTCGATTTCCTTCAATTTTTTTCGTCCTTAAGTAACGCATAACATTTTTGTACTCAAACTACGCGTCTTTCAATAATAAAACTCAAAATACGATATCATCAGCTATTAATCGGTTACTAAATAATCTGAGGCTTACAAATCAAAGTATTAGAACTTGCCTTTAGTCGTCCCCATAGTGTCGAGTGAGAAGGCAAAGGAGAAAGATAAAGGAGATTTTCTTAAAAAAGTTTTTTCAATTAATTATACATTTTAACGTGGTATTTGATAAATAAATTCAAAATTGTTTCAACATTCTGTTTTGAAAGTCGATAAAAACAAATAAACGATATGTCTGTCTGGCGTTTACCTGTTAAAGAATTATGTAGTATGACTAATGTTTATGCATAGAGCATTTGCTTAAACTACTTCATTAGAGTACCGGTAAGTGTGAGTGAAAGGAATCACGTACTCACACCAAGGCTATACACTTTAATTAAGAATTTATAATTTGAATATTCTTTGAAATATCTCTAAATTAAGGAAAATTATTGACAATTATTGTTAAAATTACAATAATACAGTTTTGTTTATGGTGTGATTATTATAGTATTATTTAATGTTTAGTCGAAAAAGCTTACAAAATAACTATTATAAAATGAATTCAATATTTTAATCGGCGCTTTATAAAAAATATATTTAAAAAACTAAAGCTTTGAATTTGCTTATGATTCTGCGGAAGACAGCTCGCGTACAAAACCATAGCACAAATATGGTTACCGTTAATGTGATATATAAATCTATCATGAAATCACAAGTCCAAGACGCGTTCGCCGACGGTGGTCTGATATTGGTTTCTGCACCGTGTCGAATCAAATATTCGGTCCAGTAGACGACAGAATCGGCCTGTGTCATTGGGTTATCTTGTAACAAGGATGACAAGCGTTTTGCGTTTTCTGAAAAACTGAACGCACAGATCATTTTATTTAATATGTGTAAATTTATTCACGAATATTACGTTGAACAATTAATAATTGTTCGCACAGCCTTCGTTCGCCACTTATTGGGGGAAAAGTTAAACGTTTTTACGTTTTAACGACATTTGTTTTCTATTAATAAGATTATGTTATTTAAGCGTCGAGCTAGAGATTTGTACTAAATATTATTCGTAATTACATTGGATCATTTAGCAACCGTTGAATAGTCGACGTTGTCGTCATTTTAGTCATATTGTTGATGTCCAAAGACAACGCCATACCATGGTTAACTAGATTTTTAATGTTATTCGGTTGATCGAAAAAAAATGGAACACCGAGTACTGGAACGCCTGCATCCACAGCCTCGTATAAACCGCTCATACCACCATGACTGATAAATAGCTTTACGTTCGGATGTTCTGCGAAAAAAAAACGGTACTGGGATTAGATTACATAATTTTAAATTATACAAATCGTAAGTGAATATGATGTAATATTACAACGAAAAGAAATATATAACGTTCTCATACCCGGAATATCAATTGTTCATTTATCTAAAATATTTCTAAATTATATTTTACTAAAGGTTTTCAACATATTTTTTTATATAACATAAATGTATGTTTTGAAATAGCTAAGATTATTAGTACAAAAAAACTATATTAGACAGTTATTTGTTCGTGTATATTATAAAAATGTATAATATTATTTTTATTCGCTTTTAGTGAAATATAAATTAGTCGTTTCGATTTAAATATTTCCGCTTATTTACAAAAATTTGCACGATTCGACTATTCTAAATGATTACAATATTGTTGTAGTTAGATTAGTTATAAGTTATAAATAATGGTCAATAGTTTTTGTCATCACCAAGGGACTAAAGACAAACTCAAAAATCAGTTTCTGAATGAAAAAACCAACTAATGATAATAACTGTTTACGTTCTAATTCACAAAAAATAAATCATATTAATTAATTTTAACGTAATATTTCAAAACTCTTCACATTTGTCGGTTATTATAGTAAAATCGTCTTTTATTCTTATTCGTTTCTATTTAAGTATATCGTTCATTTATCTCAATATTATCAACGATGGATATCCGTATAACAAAACTATACAAACGTAGATCCGAATTTTTTATTTTTATTTTATTCCTATACGTAATACCAAACATTTTCGAAGTAATACATTTTATTTCTAAAACTTCAGGGCACCTGAATACGATCCTATTTCTCGTTTAAATTTTAAATTAAATTTATTTTAAAATATTTATTTTAAAGTCATTAATTATTTGTTTATCTTATAGAGATTTTAGTGAAGAAGTTTGAATATTTAATCATAAGGTACGTTATCATGAATCCACGATAAAATATAAACGAATAAAAGTCTCAAATTTCAACGTGTCTCAGTGAACTAATTTTTAAAAAAACTATTATATAATCATACATTTAATATTATATGAGTATGTAGGTAAGTAAAAAATAGGTTAATACACCACTATATTAAATGATACATTTCAATGAATATAATGCTTATGAAAACCGTAGTGAAAACTAAAATTATGTATTTAATTAATAATATTACGTATGTTATATATAGTATAATATACGTAGTAGGTATTAACAGCCATAATATTAATATATAACAGCGACTAAAAATATATTTTTATGAGAAAATCGTTAATATTCTTTATTAAACCAAAATTATATATTTTTTTATAGAGCATACGAACTTAATAAATCACGTTGCGGTAACCATTTATAGAGCTTTATGTTTTCTGGTTTATCAGGCATGAAGTCTTTTTCGTATTTCCATATGATCGTTTGAGGTAATTGACTAAACACAAATTTAAATATATCCAATACATTTTCTGGTAATGAATTTATAGAAACAATCGATCCAAAACTGAAAACGATTACTCCGAATTCTTCGCTATTATCCAACAATTTTGTTAAATCCTAAAATAAATATTTATATATATATACATTTTTCATATTATCAATAAATTCAAAATGATGTTGGCCGAGATGAAATTATGATATCAAGTTTAACATATATGTCTATAACGAATTTGAAAAATATACCGAATAAAAAACGAAATAATTATATATAGAATTTCGATTAGACATCTAAATGTGTAGCTACGCGAATCACGCTCTTACCCAAGACAACGGTTTTGGTGGCCGGAGATGGATGCCGCCGATTTCGTGGACATCCGATCCTAACGGTCTGGTCGGTTCTATCGAACAGTGCGTGTTTATGAACATTATGGCATTCGGTGGTCTAGGATACGAAAAATCGGGGTCTTCATACCATCTAACGAAATTCATGTGCACGTAGTCCACTACGTCCGCTAGCCTCTGGACGAACGTCTTGGGAATCGGCTGGACAACGTGCAGCACATGTTGCAGGTACGACAGATGGCCGGCTGAGCCCACAACGGCCGGTGTAAACCAGTGACCCAACGGGCACGGGATCATGTACACGACGGGCAGACCAAGGTGGCTGATTAACGCCGTAGAACACTCGGATAACAAGGACTCCAAGAAGATCACATCGAATCGTAATCTGCCGTCGCCCCACAGTATGTCGCGCACTTCCGCCAGTTCAATGAGCGCCTTACACATACGGTTCTCGCGGTCCACGATGGCGCGCACCATAAATATTTTGTCGAAGTACCGTTTTAATACTTCCTCGTAGCTGAGGTTTAAAATCGATGTACCGACTTGTTTCGACATATCTATATGCGTGTAGTTTCGATGTCCGGCCAAACTTTCCGCGGGCCGGTGCATTGTCGCGCACACGATTTCGTGACCCGCATCCAATAGACTTTCCAGCGCGGCCGACATCACGTTCCAATGGCTGCGTCCCGGACTGGGCTCGAACGCGAAGATCCGGTAAGCAGCAGTTATAGTCGATGACAGGAGTAAGCCGACGACCGCCGTTATAGCTTTAAGACGCATCTGAAAAAACGATATTACGACTTGCAACACTGGCTGCATGACACATTTAACCGTTATATATGAGATGCCATTTATCTCGTACTATACTATATGACATGGGTTGGGGTAACACGACATAACGAAAACAAATTAACTTGGTACAACATACGTCTATTTCGATATTTTCGATACATGATTAACAATTGAGAAAATGTACGACAGGCCCGATTTAAATATCAAAGATACATATAAAATACAAGTTACATGTCACAAGTTAGCATTGTTTCATATTTCAAAGTTAAATTTGCTACAAAAATTTATATAAAAGTTATTATCAAATTTATTATTTGAATATTAATTAATTATCCACTAAAATATGTATATAATGTTAATATTTTTCTTAATATAATTGGTAATTAGTAGTATTTTATAATAAATTTATATATATATATATATAATATGTTCCACATAAAATGTTGACATATTACATAATTTGTCATAAAACTAATAAATGTTTCGTTTCGTTTCAAATCGTTCATTTTTAATGAATTGTTTATTACTTTTCAAAGAATAATTATTTGAAATGCGTTATCTATTTATTAAAGTTTGCTCTTATTAGATATTAAATACTTCGTTCGAATGAAAACAAATATATTAGTGGGGCTACGTAAACTTGTGCAAAGACTGATGTTAAATTTATCGAACAATTTTTTTAAAGATGAATAAAATTCTTTAAGCGTATTAATATTTTATTTCCGTTTTTAAAAATTAAATTCTAATTTGTTTTCGAATTGTTGCTTACTTCAAAAAATGAAAATGAAATATTTGACTTCGGAATCTTTATTAAAATTTAGAATGATTTTGATCAATAATTCATTGAATTGTGTTTATACATAAATTTTGAATACGTTTTTAATATGATCACCTAAATTATTTGGGATCCACCGAAATTTAAATTTAGGGTGAAAATAAGTAGCTTAAGTATGTAATGTGTACAATTCCGTGTTACACAAGTACATCAAATAACTACACAATTGATTAGTTACAACTCTAAATGAAAAATCAGAAATCAATAATCATTATTACACGAATTATATCAATGTGGGACTACGGCTAAATAAAAGTGACGCATTATAAATAATAATAGCGGACAAGGTTATCTAAATTAGCTTATTACCAATAATGAATAACATATCTAGCAATTTATTGTTATTCATATGTACTTAATATCTACGTACAGAATTTTCAGTTAAAACTTACAGTATCCAATTATAAAAAATGTTAAATACAAAGTATAATATTTGATCGACTATATGTTTTTCGTTTTTATATACTTTGTATCTTGTAAATGGAAACATTTAGAATCTACCATCAATTTATTTTCTAAAAAAATCTAAAATAGTTATAAAAATGAGTAATATTTGAATATTTTGTTTTGTTCAAATACAAGGTTCATATTTTATTTTCATTTTAATTTTTACTGTACACTTATAAAATAAAATTATAAAAATATCGCTTTTTATTAATTGCTCGACAAAAATTATATAAATTTATAAATTTAAAAATTTATATAAATTTATTGAAATAATATGTTTTCTTTATAAATTTAATAATAAGTAATCGTTTAAAAATTGTAATTATATCATCTTATTTTTAATTAAAAATTACTTTTTGCACATAAATTTATAACTAATTCTCCAGTTCATTAAGTCTTAAAAATTAGAAATCTGATAGGGGATTTTCTTTAAATTCTCAGCTAGGAGTTATAAAAAATTCGTGTTCTAAAAAATGAGGATTTTCATCAAAATATTAATAGATATTATAATATAATAATAATTTTATATTTGTCGAGAAATTATAATATTTCATTTTGTTTTTAACTATTATATTATTATTTTCGGCAGTGACTTATTTATTTCTGCTTTTTTCGTTCTTTACGCATATTCCAAATTTTACTATCCATATTTTAAAATTAGACTCTTTTAAAATAAAATATTTTAATATATTATACGAATAAATTATGGAAATTATGAACTTATGTCGAGTACATTAATTTTCAAACATAACAACATTTGTCTGCAGATCAATAAACCATTTCAGAATAATTCGAAACAGGGAATTTGAATAATTACACTCAAGGTATTGTTATGATACGCTAATTCTCAATTTCGTACTATATAATAAAGTCATGATAATTAAGCTGCAAATACCAGCACGAGTTAGATATTAAATTGTCAGAATACAGACGAATAATTGTGAAACATGTCGAAAATATTCCACTTCGCACATGGCTGGCCGATAAAATCAACGAATCATTGTTATATAAGTTGTACAATGGACTTGAAGTCTCGCGGAAAAATGGAAACGATGTAAGGCGTTGCCAAATAAACCTATCACTAGACACAAGGCGATATTGGCTGTCAAATGTCGATGGCTCAGAAATTTACGACAGAAGTGTAACTTAGTCTTTGGCTAAGTGTAGCATGACAAACTCGTTATGCGTTATTCACCGAGATTGACTATCCTGATGGGTTCTAAAGCTTGTAGCGTTATCAATAGCAATCACGTTGCCTGGAGTATTATTGTCGTTCATCACGTAATTTACCTAAGTAAATATCTAGTATCCATCGCTTCTTGCATTTTGTGTATAGTAGAAATAACCTATTTTTTTTTATCAATTTTTTATAAGGCGTTAATCATCGATTAATTTTGCGTGAATGTTATTCTATTTTAGTACACATCGTAAATATTGAAAACACTTTTTGTGATTGGCTCTAGAAAAATAATTAATTATAAATAAGCTAATTTTTATCAACAATTTAGACAAGAACATTGTACGCGATTTACATTTGAGTTTTATTTAATTCAAATTATTTATTTCAAGTGCAGATCATCAATTTAAAATTTATTTAAATATAGAGAATTGACAATCTAATTTTATAATTTAAACTAAAATTAATTTCTAAATATTATAAGTATGTGAATTTATTTAATACTTAGGTATATTTAAATACAATTGTCTATCCCAAAATAAAATTTAAGTATTACATTATACAATAAGGTATACATACGTATAATAATAAATATATCTTACCTTATATCTGTTTTTGTTAAATTTACGAAAAGAAACAAACAAAAATTATGATTGGAGAATAATTTTGTGTTATATTGGAATACTGATTTAAATACAATTTTAAATGTGTAAAATTTAGTACGATTCTACTATGGAGATTTGTTGAAGGTTTAAAATTATCTGTAGTATATGTGTGAGTAATAGATAACAAATGCAACGTTTTCATTTGTAAGTACAATATTATGGAGTTGAGTACTCATTCGTTATCACAACCACCGCTACTACCATGTGATGGCCACCTGAAAATATTACGTTCAAATATATAATAAAATTATTACGTAAATTTCGAATTTCATAAAGGATCTAGTTGGCATACGTATAATATTATAATGTTCGATTGTAAGAAATAATTACTGAAATGTGACTTTTTACTGTATTATCCAGTATTTTTAGTTCAAACAAATGATGAAACCTACGTACTAATGGTTAACTTATACTTTATTGATGACCTGATTAACATTTGAGAAATACAAGATAACATATTAGTAAAAATATAATTAATTAAACTTGAAGATTTGTGAATTCAATCAATCAATAAATTAAACAAATGATGAATACACTCGGTTTTTATTTATTCGAAAATTAATCGATTTATTTCCATTTATTTTTCTAAAAAAATAATTATAAATTTACTAGCGGAATCAATAAATTATCGTGTTTTTATTATCAAAACACATTTTTAATAAAGGAAATAAATAATTAGGTATAAATTTTTAAGGTAACACTAATTAATTAATAATTGTATAATCCAATTGCTCATGGGTTTCAAATAAAAATACAAAACTATTTGATAAAAATGTAATAAATGTTATAAATTATAATTTATTGATAACGAATACAACTTATATCCACTATTGGAAAACGTTAACTTTTTTTTATATATTTCGAAATTTTGACATTCGATTAATCACATATCGCCATTTATTCGATAATTATTAATAATTAGCGTAAAATTAATAGTTTTTATCAATTTTGACATTTAATAACCGTTTTTCCCAATTATAATAATCTAGTTTACTTTCTTAAATATTGTATAAACTTTTCACCAAATTCCTTTGTAGTTTTTATACAATTGATACTTACAATTATGAACACAGCAGCCAATAAGTTTTGAACACAGAGACAGACATAATTAAATGTAAAACATTTTGAAAACGAACTATGTATATTAAGGACAATTTTTTAATGAACAGGAATAAAAAAATAACATGAAATAAAAAGCTGACCAATAATAATAAAAAGTCAAAACTTAACAATTTTGAAATCACGAAGTACTGCACCAATCGGTAATTGGGAAATATTTATTAAATGTTTTATTTGGATAATATTGTATAATACATGTACGTTGATAAGTAGGTGAATTAGGGAACTTGTTTACAATGTTAAGTCTAATTAGCATACTTTTTCAAAATTAGACATTTTAGAGTCGACGTCCTTCGACTTAAATTATGCGCTGTGTGTCAGAGTTTTCCTTTTACTACTAAATTTATTCTAAGTGTATTGGATTCCAACCAATGCGTATCATATTTTTTGACAATCGTACTATGAAACTTATATTAATCCGATAACATTTTTGAACATTGAATTTAATTTTCCATAAAATGTATAACAAATTAAATTTTTTTTCGTTTATTAAATATTTTAATTTAAATTTTGAAACACCCGTTAGTGGACATTTGTTAATTAGACAGGTATGCATAAAATATTTGTAAAATATTGTCTGTAATTAACTACTTATAAACAGTTAGTGCAGAAAAAGAGATAAGAGGATTTTTATATAGTGTGATAAATCAATAACAGTAGAGGTTGATGTATCTTTATAGTCGGGTCTCATAAAGAACAAGTGTTGTATAATGTTTGTAAGTTTTATAATCTGTTAAATATGTTATTGGAATGGACCGAGAAATTCTTATAAGTTATAGTCGTATTTTTCCTTATACTAAAAGATTGAGCCTCGTTTGGTAAAATCTCTAAAATGCAAATTAAAACGCGTAACTGGGTTAATGTTTTTAAAAATGTACAAATATGATATTCAGTGATTCGTTTCTATAATTATAGCAGTAACGTACGCTTAATTAAGTTGTTCCAATTTATTATTAAATTTATTATTTTCGTATTCCAGTTTTATAGCTAAATCGCTCTTTCATCATTGACCATATTAGAATCGACTTTTATTTTAATAAAGTCTATCAAGCTCTTATTAACGTATAAAAATATATTATTTTAAAGATACTATATTTATTTTATAATGTATAAATATTACAAACTAATACGATTGTTTAATTATTATTCCGTTTAATATTTCTTGTGAACTTTAGATGGCGTATTAATAATATTATTCAAATGATTTAATACATTTGATTACTATTCACTAGGTATAATTTACTAGTAAACATTGTTGTTTTAAAATTAAAATAATAACCTGCACAGATCTTAATAATTTAGATACTGGTTTATCAACTAGTAGTCTCGTATTATATAATGGTTATATAAATAATATATTTATTAAGGTGAGTTAGTGCTTAGACATAAATGGATACAAACACGCACGGTCCACATGAGCATACAACGAACAATTAGTTTTTGTATGTAAAGTATGTATTGTACGATTATGACGACAAAAACGTAACATTTAAAATAATATTTATAACCTAACCTAACCGTTCACCAAACTAACTTTTAACGTAAATAATTCTTTTGCTTCAATTTGTATCATACGTTAAGGACCTTTAATTATGAATTGATGACATCCTGATTATGAACCATTGGTTTACATGTTTGCGGCATAAAAATAAAATTTATTAAATAAATAACGTTGCAATAAAGGATATCGCAATCAACTAATCGACATATTTTAGCGGTCGAACATATTATCTTAAACCGTTTCCAAGCCACAACTGGTTTTCTGCACCTCAAGTGATTTTATAATACTATCGTTTTGGATCGTTAACATATTTAATGGAATAAAAATGTATTAAAAATTATTCTCGCCGAGTCCTACATATTTTGAACAGTTAATGCTACATTCCGAGTGCCACCATTGAACTTTTTTTTTATATTGTAAGAATTTAACATGACTTTGTATTTATCTGTGCTTTTATATCAATATCCATTGGCCTTATAGTATTTAGTAATGCTAAACAGATTAACAATTATTTTAACTCGGTTAAGTTATAGATTAAAATTTAAAAAGTTTAAAGTTAAAAGTTTTTTTTAAAACTCGGTTAAATTAAATAAAAAAATAACTTATTAACTTAATTTTACTTTTTTCACCCTTTAATATAACATCTAAGATAACAATTAAATATTTATTGTTTTTATAGTGATTTTTAATTTTTAATTTATTTTTCTTACGGCTTTGCTAACAGTTATTATTAGTTACATATGAGTTACTAATTAATGTTTTATTAATAAGAAATATATAATATACATACTCGTATTTTTAAACTTATAATATTTCTGTTAAAATACTACATTATATAATTAATAATTATTATAAAATTTACATACGTATATGTAATTAATATCTTATTTATCGATACTTAATATAATTATTTATTTATTTATATATTACTTGTAAATAGCTCAAAATTAAAACAAATTGAAATTTAGGTTGACTCATTGTTGAACTGCTAGAACTGGATTAACTTGTTATTAATAATATTAATAGGTTTTGATAAAATATAAAATTATACACGTAAATGAAAAGTAAAATATAAAAACTATGATGACTGTAAGACGATGGCGGAAATTTTTATAATAAAGAAATAATTAAAAATAATTAAAAACAAGACGTCTATAATTCTCTTCGCATAATAAAATAATTACTAAAATAATACACATTTAACAAGTATTTACCATTATTATCAGTAATAAAGTTTAAATGTCATAATAATAGCTATAATAATATAAATAATATTACTACCATTACATCGTCGTCGACTATAAGCGGTTTCCTGAGTTAAACTATCGTAATTTCGCCAAAAATAATGGAAAATAAAAACCAAATACACCGTTTATGGTGGTTATTATATAGGTATTCTTGTTTAATTTGAACGTTTTTGGGAATCAAGTAATTTACAGAATATTTATTAAAATGGACAAAAACAATTTATTATTTTGATTCAACCGTTTTGTAATAATGGCAATAGAAATTGAAATTTGTGATTTAGAAATTAACTCGAATGAGTTTTAATTTAAAGTAGCTTGTTATCTATTAAGTTAATATCACCAAAAATAGGTTAATATAAGTCAAGTCAAAAAAAAAACGAGTGTAAAAAGTCAAAGTAAATTTAACATTAACTTATTAATGTCCAACATTATTATTTAGTGTTTTATCTACTGCTGCCGTAGATCACCAGGAAATTTATTTTCACGTTTAAACACCTATTTATTTTACCGCCTCTAAAAACATAAAGATTCACGTGATTAATAAACTTGAAGACATTGTAATGATAATTACGCAAGTCTACAAATTTTGCATCGCAACTCATTAAACGTCATTATGTAGATTAATTTTTAAACGTAATAAATTATATATTTACGTTACTGGTATTAGAATACATATTGTGGTAACGCGGTCTAAAAATTGTTGTCGAAAGTTTCGACGTCGGTTTTACTGCAATTATTTCAATTATTGTTACAAATATGTTGTAAGTACATACGTGGTTTGTGTGTAATTTGAATTAATTGCGTTGTTTAATTCCCTACAATTTAGGAAATATTTAACAGAATAAACGAATAGATAATTCGTATTTTATATGTTTTTAAGGATATCGAGAATGATCATAATTTGAAGATTAAAATTATTCGTTGTATTTTTAGACAAATAAATGTTATCCGTAATTATACAACGATAAAATATATAATGTGAGAATTTTTTAATTATTAAAATATAAAATAAAAAATATTTATAAAATGAAACGTACAAAAAATACTTGTATATAAAGTGAAATAAATAATATATAAATCTGGTTTAATTAACAGTTCATAATAATTTATATATATATATATATTTTAAGATTATATATAATTTTGAATAAAAAAATATATAAGGAAATATGATTATCGTTTAATTTAAAGGTTAAAAGAAAACAAAAACGAAACGATAAGATTGATAATTAAAATATCAATGTATTATTATTATTATTATTATGTTAAAACTAAGCGAATTGATAAAAATGAATATGATAGCGAATTTGAAATAAAGAGATTTATTATATTAAATTAATAATTTTATAACTATAGCTATAAAAATAATAGGAAATCAACACGTGAGATTGTGAACTTCGAAGGAAACAATCATCTATTTATTCAGGGGATCTATTTAGACATTTTACATATGCAGAGAAATTGTTTAATTTATATAGTTAAACGTGAAATTTAAATTTGAAGTTTCCAACTACCCATTGCGTTGTATATCTGATAGTTTATTACGTGCTCATCAATGGCGTATAAATAAGAGAATATAATACATCGAAGATGATAATAATTAAATCATGTGTATCACCCTATATTTTGTCATATTGTTTGGTTGAAAAATGAATAGGTATATTATGATCTTTTTTCAAGGAATTTTGAAGGAATTTCGTAGCTAATTTTGAATATAACCGAAATATAACCGGGTTTATAATCAATTTTAATTTATCGGATATTATACCGATTTAACATAAGAATTTCATTTTATACTAACTGTCAATATAAGTAATTGAAAAATACTCAAAATCTGGTAATTTCAACGAATAGAAACGTTAAACTACACGTTTCAAGGTCAATTCATATTGTTCGATAATATAAGTACGAATAATGCAAAATTGGACAGACTTGGTTAGTTTGGATCAAGCCCCACTTATAAGATAAACCAACTTAAATGTCACGTCGTTATATAGCGCTAGTCTTACTCACTGGTGGGGTAGAGTAGACATCAAACAATTAAAATAAAAAAGTAGGAACACTTATATGCATATATATATATATATATATATATATAAGACGCTACCATTAAATATTTATTAATTATTATCGTAAGAAATTGTACTGTATTGTAATATAAAAGATACGTTATTTTTTATCATGTTATTTATTTTTTAATACATTCACTGGTATACATTATATATAATACCTGACGCGGTACGTAGTTCGTTTTTTCTAAAATATAAAATACTTCTCCATTTTATACGCCATAAATAGCTATTATTTATAATTATATTATTTATATATAATTATATATATTATTATATATTCGCTATTCGCTAAATTTAATTATTCGGCAAACAAAATACATATTATTTATACGACTGATTACTACAGGCTACAGTTATGGTACGTAAATATCTTAATAGTTATATTATTATTTTTATGAAAACAAATTACTTTTAAATATCTATACAACTTTAGATTTTCTTCAATTTTATTATCATCATCATCATCTCCCTCGCCTTTATCCCATCTTTTTGGGGTCGGCCACCTTCGTCCTAAACTTCCATTTGGTCTGATCTCCCACATCCTCCACGCATACATCAGTAATCCTCATATCCTCCTCAATCGTATTCAACCACTTCTTCTTTGATCTTCCTCTTCCACATCTTCCTTCAATATTCATTTCCATAACTGTTCTTACTGCTTCCGAATCTTCTCTCCTCATAACATACTCAAACCATCTATGTCTATTCTGATTTATTTTATCCATAATCGTCGCTACTCCTATGCTTCCTCTTATATATTCATTTCTTATCCTATCTTCTCTTGTCAGCCCACTCATCCACCTAAGAATTCTCTGCTATATTTTTTTGTTCACCGCCTAACACTCTGAACTATACAGCATTGATGGTCTCACTACACTCTAATAGAACTTATCTTTCAGTCTCATTGGAATTCTCTAATTTTATTATAGCACATATAATTAATTAGCCGGGATGTCTAAAAATATACTTTATAGACAAATTTATTTTCCTTAATTTTTTTTGTCGTATATTAAACATATTTATATATTTTGAATCAAATGAAATTTGTAGTTTTTTAAAAAAGTAATCATCGACCTATATTAATATGGTTATAAAGTTATCGAATTTATTAAACACAATATTATGACGGATACAATTGTGTTATATAACAATAACGTTACGTTATATATAAGTGGGAAATTATTCTTAGTGAGAAATGTTTGGTAACATATACAATGCTCCCTACAATCATGGATTAAGAAAATATCGGTAATTACTTATAATGTACGATCATTATACATAAATTGTTTTGGGTGAAACAAAAACTACTCGAAATTTAAATAATCAAATTACTTGCTTAAATATAATCAATATATATTATTTATAATAGAAAATTGATTTCTTCTTTGACATTTAATATTTCACAATTTCCCCACCACTCTTTTTTTTTATAACGATATTTATAATTTTTCTATTTTTACGCGTAATAACGTTCGTTATATTCTCAACCCCTTGATTAAAATTTATCCTTACGTGTTATTCTTGCAACGAAATCAATATAAATACAATTTGTTCTTTACTTGTTCATTGTCAAAACTCTGAATAAAATCTCGATAGTTAACGTCGGGTTATTAAACGATAATTATAAGTCACTGGCTGTTTCGTGGTAAAGCGAGTGAGACTTCGTTTTGCCAGTAATTTTCAGAAATTAAAGAAAAAACTTTTTATTTCATATTTATTATCTATAGATATTAACGGGTTATTTAACTATAGGCATTAATCACAATTTGAAATTCGTTTACTTAAATTTATTATATTTAAAATACACTTATAAATAAATAAATAAATAAATAAATAAATTAATATACATATTACTATTATAGATATTAGAAGCTTATAAGAAACAAAAATGTTTAAAATAAAATTTGGACGATTATTTAATTTTTCGTACCGAAATTACGTAAGACGTGACAACTAGAGTCCAGTCTCAGTTCTATACAGGGAAACTACTATTATAAACTGGACCTGTATCGCACCACTGTGCTCGTATATTTTTGTTTATTGCGATTTCGATCAAAGATAAAATGTGCATAATTTAAGTTTATTATTATTTTATATGTAAGTGTGTGTATGTGTGTGTGTGTGTGTGTGTGTGTGTGTGTGTGTGTGTGTTTCGGTTAAGTACGTGATTAATGTTTACATTATGTAACTTAGTTTATTAAATGTATTACACGTATTTGTCGATTATCGTTATTTAATCAAGCCGTATAAAATCCAAATATAACGAACATTAATCCGTGTAACAATAACCAGAATGCGCAATGATTATGTATGTAGCGACACGATGCTGCGATGCCACTCGCCGCCATCCTGAATATTCTTAGACAGCACGGCCATATACTGTATGTTGCCGTGTTCGAGGATATCATCCAAAACGAGACAAATATATAAATCGGCCACACAGGCCAATCAGTTAATCAGTCGATATTCGGTCGTAATATAATCCGTATTCAATCTTTAGTGTGTCCGTTTTCATTCTGTGTAAAGTAGTGTGTTTCAATCAACAATAAACGTCTATTTAAGTTTATGGCGTGTTTTTTTTGCTATTGACACAACCTCTATATGTATGTATTCGTTTGTAATGCTGGTGTTCGAAAAGTGTTTATGAGACAGTTTCGACATGCGTTCTAATAAATTAACGTCGAAAAAAACCAGAATAATTCGTATTTTTATGACGAAAAATGTATTTGGAAATTTCGTCAGAAATGAAAAAACTACAAAAACAAGTAGATTAAAAATGATAACCATTTAAAAAGAGTCTGATGTAAAAAACTGTCTATCTGATCTTTGTCCGGGAGCCATTAATTAGAATATATAAGGTATTTAATAAGAAGCTATCATTTAAAGAAATATTAATTTTCATTATTGGGTGGCTGGTTGATCGGGCGTAAAAACGTTGTTCTTGTAAAATCGAATATGTAATAACGAGCAAAGTTTCTGGACCTAACGCATTCGCTGTGATTTTATTATTTATCGTAAAATACGTCAACTACCGAATTAAATTTGATGTTCGACGTCATGCGCGTCAAATCTGAAATTCTAACGTGCGTAGTTTTGCACGTTTCGTAGATTTCATGGTCTAATGTTTTTAATTTTTCGTTTTTGGGTGTTTTAACAAATTTTAAACGTATTTTACACCAAAATATATTGTCGCCAATTAGTGAAATTAAACAAAACCTCTCTCGCCCATCGGTCGACAAAAATATTATTAACGCGACCATATGTTTTCGCTAACAATTCATTGTCTGTCAACATTTTGATACATTCCCGTTCAATCATTGTAAATCGAAACGTGTGTGTTTGATAACGTCAGGAATCTGGTATATATTTATTATATTAAAAATATATTTGTCAAACACGATACGTCCGTGAGAAGAAACTATATTCAAACGGTAAACATAGTCGGGATGGTTCACGGTGGCCGATAATAGTTTTGACGTTCATTTATTTGTCTGGACGTTTCAATAATCAATAAATTCGCCGTATATTTGCTCGCGTGCTCGTTCGACGCGTATTTGTTCATTTACTGTTTGCGCGGTCATTCTACATGTAATACACAATCACTAGTAATGAATACGGGACAGAAGAAAATCAAGTTACCGGTGCACGTTTGAGAAATTATGTATCTGAATATAGATCCGATTCAATGCAATATTATCTACCGACTGGTATGTTTTATTTATCGAAATTTGTGAAATGAAAATGAATTTTTAAAATAAGGGTACTACTAATTACGTTTCGAAAAATCTTGTCATAATATAATTGTCAAACAAATATTTCAAACGCGAATTTTTATGTTTTTTTTTTAAGCATAAATCTCGGTGATTATTTTCGTACTTTAAGTGATCTAAGAACCTTCCCCTAAACGATAATATGTATAAACGTATAAAAATCGTCGGGCCTGTATTCTGTGTTTCGGAGTTCCATCAACATAACTTATCATGAACAGGTACAGAAATCTAGAAATCTGAAATGGGACGGACTAAAAATTTATTCTAGCAAATATGACGAATATAATTCAAACACAATGTAAGAGCAATAATAATTCATTCAGTTATCTAAATAACGCATCCGTTTTTATAAATACGACGCGGTTTCTTCGTTCGGCGAAATACACCTTTTAAACGGTATATTTGGTTCGTATTTTCGTCCATTTTTAGTGAAACTTTAATGTTTTATTCAACCCAAGAGGGGAATGGCTCGTTGTCGACAACGATGCAGTAATGGTATTATTATTATTATTATTATTATTATTATTATTACTGTAGGTTATTACCATAAAACTTTATTATTAACGGTAAATTCCTCCTTCGGAAGTATTTTATTTTCGTAATTTTATTGTTACACGGACGAAGAAAACACGTACGTGTACGTGGGACTCGATGATTATAGTATATATAAATCGACAATTACAGTTGATCGAATAAAGATTCCGAGTCGTACTGTACACACGTGATACGGAATTTTTTCACCGGTGAATTTTAAACTTTGGATAACATCTGAAACTACGCGTCCAAAATAGGGTGATGTACCTCATAGTCACGACCTTTGCCCGGCCAATAGGATCCGCGTTTGTACACAAACAAATACGTTTATAATTAAGTATTTATCAACGGGTAATCTTAAAACAATAATGTGGATTATAATTATGAATTTTCACGAACAATCGTACATTGGCCACGAAGCGTTTGTATAAAGCTAATATAACACAGCTAAAGTGGTGAATCAGATAATGTAAATATACGAATTGTTGCCGATTTTGTCGGCAGCCAACAAAATTTCAGAATAGCTTTCCATTTTCTGATTCGTTATCCAATCACACATCCTCTTCAACAGGCTATTCGTCAGTTGCTGTATTTCATTTGTGGTCTTTTCAACGATACACTTATCGTGAGAGTAAGTTCGTTAAGGGGAGAGTAACGTTAATTCTTACAAAAAAAGGTATGTTTAGTGAATTTTTTGTGACGACACAGTACAAATAATCTTATTAAATCCAACGGTACATTAAAGTATGACATTTGAAGAATATTGTACACAATTTTCATGAAGAAATATTAAAAAATACGGCGATGGCAATAATTATTCGGATGTATCTCGGGAAAAAGTAAAATTACGGTGCCCCTCATAACTTGGTGCTGGATCATTTGAAATCAAAAAATTAAAGTTCTTTCGTTAGATAATAGTTTTTACCAGGTAACGCTGGGAGGGTTTTTCGAAATTAAAATTTTTCATTATTTTGAAACACTTTAAATGGAAAAACCCGATTTTTTGCAAAAAAAATCAGCTAATTTGTTATTGTAAAATAAAAATTAACAAATTTGAAAAAAAACTCTCTAGTGTTATCTCATAAATTATATACAGAAATAGCATTAAAAATTTCAAAAGAATCGGTTCTGTAGTTTTAAATTTATAAGGGCACCGACTTTAAAAACACGAATTATGGGAAAAACGCTTTAAAGTTTTAAACACTAAAAAATCTGGTATAAAACGTTCATAAGTGAATTTTATCAGCTTACCTTACACTGAATCATCAATGCCAGGTCCATAAAGAATGTTGTTATCATCCATGATGTCTAAAGCACTTTTTTGGTCCAGTCTACGACGAACTTTGCCTTCTTTAGTTTGTCTCTAAGCTTCCTGCTCTGCTCGGCTTATACGAATGAAGTCAGTTGATCGCGTCCAGACATGAGCGCTTGATGCATTACTGATTCCCATGTCTTGCATGAAGGTTAGTAAAACAAAAGAACCTTCATTGAAGATACTGGCTGCCACATAAGCTGCAATTTCAACAATGACAGAGGTTCCATTCAAGTGCTTTGGTGAGATTTTCCAAATAAGTTAGTTAAAACTTTCATTGTTGTTCTGTGTGAAACCTCTGACACATCGCTCCAGGAGGGCATCTTTGCTCAGATCTTTATAGATAGGCTTGATGCCATCCAAAACATCCTCGGGAAGAGTACTGTACGTGTGTTTGAACGAATCCAATGCATTAGTATCATTAGCATTAGAACCTCATTAATATATCTTACGACTTAAACCGTGACGAGTCTATAGCGATAAACAATTTCGGCCCCAACAACAGGTATAAAAATACTCATAACTTCGTCAATTTTGCTCCAATCGACTTGAAATTTTGACACAATATTTTTGAGATATTATACATTCAGTTATAAAATTTAAAAAAAAATGCAAATTTTTTTTTTAATACCTTATTCTTCCCTTAATAACTATTACGTAATTTACGAGTTTAAGTTCGTCGATTTCGATAAGTTTTGTAAACAAAAATACACGGATGAAAAAGCAATAAAAATAGTTGGTGAAAAAATTGTGAACAACGGGCATTAAATAGCGTGTAACAACTATGATCGTTTCGAAAAAACAGAACCAAATAAGAAAATATAAATTCAACTAATAACGTAACATACAATCATAATATTTTATTTCTTAGATATATATATATATATAGTATAAAAACAAAATGTACTATGTCCCGATAATTATTTGGTAGTGTTTCACTAGGAAGGTGTATAATTTTTGGGTATTTAAAAAACCATTGTCGGAGGAGCATCTTCGCGCGCGTATATGAAAGTGTTTGATTAATATAATCTATAAAAGTTGTTTGTCGTAATCGTCAACGGTATATAGATTTAAAAGAAATTCGACACCGAAATACATTTAGGCATACGACACTGAAGAAACCAATAACTTGCTAACTCGTAGATATTTACGTTCAACAATCTATCGATTATTAAAACCAAATTAACAACGATGGTAATACGACGTAGGTACAATTGAATTATAATCATTTTAAATCGATTACTTATGACTTATTGTTTTTCGTTGAAATGTATCAAACATTACACGTTCATTACTATCATGCGACGATTAAACATTCAATAATGAGTTTTTCCTATTACTATACCTAAGGGCCATAAAATTAATAAATTATTATTCGCAGTACAGTTAGTATCCAACACAACATAAATGTATATATAATATTATCTTTGTTTTTCCTTCTAGTCTGTTCCAAAATTTATCATGGTTACTTAAATTTCTTAACTTTTGATAAATGTTGAGGCGCCCTTAAATAGCCACCATTCGATTCAAGGATTTCACTTACCATCCGATCTCTCTGAACCAACACTACACGTACTCTTATCTATCCACCAGTACTATCTTCCGGTATATCGTTATAAATTGAAATCTCGTCGAATAATATAATTCTATATATTATACTACCCTATCATCCATAAATGCAAAAACACGAACCGATTGTATACTTTATTGAATGCGATTTTAAAAAGTTAGTGAGTCACGTGTTTAGATTCCGACTAAAATAACTTAAACCTTAAAATGAAAAATTATTATTAGTGGTATTATTATATTAAATTAGGAAGTGACGAATTACATAAATTTGTATAAAAATATTGAAATAACAAAAGCATATACTAATTAGCAAATACTATTAAACTAAGGATTTAAGATAAAAGGATGATTATACTATCACGAATATTTGTGTTGACCACAAAATAGTTCACAAGAACCAAATAAATTTGAACACTGTCATGTGTCCTACTTTTATTTTATTAAAAGCTTACATATTTTAAAGTTATATAATATATATATATATGTAAGCTTATTTTATAAACTTAAATCAATTGTGGGATGAAGGTACAATTCAAACACGAATAGATGCAGTTGACAACACTGTATTGAAATGTATTTACATATTAATTACAATTGATAAGAAACTTAATACTAAACATAGAAACTTAACACTAACCTGAATCTATACAATTGTCGATTACTGAGC
>JAIPRN010002504.1:0-29770 GCA_025469175.1 Geopemphigus sp. TES_GeoC_2020 | reverse complement strand
AAAAAATTATATTGTACGCGAGTCGATATTTGATATACTTGGCTTCTGGCAGCACTACGCCAACGTTGCGAATTCTCATTCTTTGCCTGACGTGAATTATTCTCGTTAGACGGAATGATATTTGGTTGGTCGTTAATCGTTTTAGATGCTGCTGTACGGTTCTGTAATAAAAAGAGTTTATAAAGACACATCCAAAAATTATACTGTACGTAAGTCAATATTTGATATACTTGGACTGGGGCAGTATAATGCCAATGTTGCGAACTTCTATGTTTCACCCATCGTGTATTATTGTCGTTAGACGGAATGACTTTTTGTTGGTCGTTAGTCGTTTTAGACGCTGCTGTACGGTTCTGTGTTAAAAAGAATTTATAAAAACGCGTCCAAAAATCATAATATCCGTAAGTCGATATTTGATATACTTGGCTTGTGACAGCATTACGCCAATGTTGCGAACATCCGTTATTTACCTTACGTGAAATACTATCGAATAACTTAGACATGATATCCGCGTTTTCTCGACGATATTTTTACTTTTAAATAGGTATAAAAATATTAATAATTCGCGTTAATGAAAATATTAAATTGTTTACGATGAAACAAATGTCCTATGAATTATAACTATATTGCTTTTTAAGCCAGCATGTCGGTCGATTTTTAATAGTATTATTATTGTAATTGTTATTGATATTATTATCGTATATTTATTTACGAAATGTGTATAAAAAGAAATACAAGCGTGTGACAAATTTATATCATATAAATTGTTTTAAATTATCCAAAAACTATATTTATATAAATAAAAATGCTAAAATTGTTGAGCACAAAGCATCTATGGTTTTTTATATTTAACGATTAAATTTGCTGTGGCAAGCATCACACAGAGAATAAACCGACTACAAATTATATCATCAAACCAAAAGAATATAAAAAACGTCCGCAGTGCGGACGTTCACGATAATATTATTATTTTATTAAAACAAATAAATTTTTAATTTTAAATTATAATAATTTTATAAAATTTCAAATTAAAATAATTTTTAATTTGGTGATTGGACTAACGGAAAATATGTATACGCTCGAATAAAAATTTTATTTTATAAATTAAATTCGGTGGCTTATCTATATCATTTGAAATAAACGTTATAAATTATGAAGCTTGATTTTATGTATTTGTCTCGTTTATATAGAGTTATATTTTATCATAAGCCAAACTTTATCTCACAAAGTATAAATAATTGTTAGTTTTGAAGATTTTTTATAAATTCTATTTTATAATTCCTTTGAATATTATCCCCATTTTATATCCGTTATAACTTTATCTACTTTTGATTCCAAACGGCTTTCTATAATTTTAATTATACGTTCTTAAAGAAATATATTTTATAAGAATTTATAAATCATGTTGATTTTCTAAATTCGACGAAATTTCTCGAGTTTAAACATTTAAATATAAGATACAGTTAAATTAGAAGATTACTGTAGTAGATAGTGTTAAAAAATTTTACTTTTTTTGGAGGTTTTACATCAGAAATGTTCAATCCGTGCAAGTTAATTAATTTTCTTCTAAATTCTAAAAAAGTATTGATAAATATTACCTACGTAATATTTATCAAAAATAAATTTATTATTGCAATATTATTGTATTTATTGAAAAACAAATCGAATTTATAAGTAAATTATTACTCATAAATGAATGTATAAATAAAAAATTAAAAAGACTTGTCGTATCTTTGTTTTACTTCCGCTAGATAACATAGAAAAAAATATAAGCTGTCATTCGAAAATGAAACGTTCACATCTATTTATGTTACAAGTAGAGATACAATTTCGAAAATAATCTTAAATATTCCATAAATATTTTAACAATGAACAAAAAAAAAACGTCAAGAAAGTTAACATTTTAACAGATGAAAAATGAAAGAAAATGAAACAGCTTTTGATGAAAAAATCAACATATTTTGATAGTGAAAAATGTCATTATGATATTTATATAATGTTTCATAAACTAAATTATCTCGAAACATTTTGAAGCTTTATTTATATTATTCTATTGAACGTATTTATGGACGTTATTATCGGAAACTCGTGTTTGCAACAAAGTCGTTTCGATTTGAGTACATTAAACATATATTTATGTATTTAAATTAGTCTAAACATTATTAGGCACAATGATGGTTAAATAATAATAATAATAATAATAATAATAATACCTACAATAGTTTAAAAGACTAATATCACATTATCTAAAAATATATTGATTATATTTTCGTATCCTAAAATAAATATAATAAGCATTACGCAAGCAAAATAACACGGTATTGTTATAGCCTTTGTTTGTATAAAATCAAAAGCGCGCGCGCGTGTGCGTGTGCGTATTTACTTGCGACCAATATGTGTACGTAAATCGAAAACGGGCTATGTTACAAAATCGAAGTTCTAAGACTTGGCGCCAGTGATTGTCTGAAAGGGATGTTTTATGAATGAAGTTTTTGGTATGTCGCCCACGTGGAATGCGAATATCCCTTCACAGCGTGCGTGGCTATATATATATACATACGTACATATGGACCGAGGTTTATGTTTCAGAAGGGATAGCGTTGCGGGGATGAAGGGGTAGCCATTGACGTGGCGCCATCGAATCCCCGACAAAGGATTAATAGCTATTGCGGGGTTCAGAAAAATACTTTCCGATATAAAGCGCACGCAAAGCAATATATAAATCATAACACAATGACGTATTGGAGAATATATGTATCGCCGGAGTGTATGAAATCAAGTGAATTTTCTAGAATGTTCAAATACGCTTTATATATATATATATATAACTTTAAATCATTATCGATTGAAGTTAATTAAACATAACAAATCGTAATAGTTTATAAAAAAACAAACACGCACAAACTATATCCATATATAAAATAAGTAGGCATAAATTCAAGCGTTACTGCTTTTGGGATAAATTTCAAAGAAAAAAAATGTTAAACGAATCGCTTACATAATTTTGTACTAATTGAATTTATTATGGTTTGTCTAAAAAAAATGTAACAATTTTTATTTTAATAGTGATTTAGAAAAATTACATTTTACGCCACTATTGTAAATTTATCGTATTATTTAAATATATATATATATTTAAATCGTATAAAACTTATAATTAAAACTGCGATTTTATTGTAAATAAATATTTTTAACAAAAGATATAATCTGACAAATGAAAATTGAAAATTTGACAAATTTGTTTCAAATAATTTTTAATTTACGTATTTTAAAATATATATATTATGAAATTGTGTACAAAATAAAATAACAATATGTAGTTTGTATGTCGCTCTTAATTTTCGATTTGTTTAAATCTCGTTTAATTGAGTAAATTAAGGATCTGAATAGGTTGAAACCTAATTCAAGAGTTGTAATTTTTCGAGAAAAACCTACCCAAGAATTATCAAAAAATGATTGACGCGTTCAATTTTTACAAGGTTGAATTTTATTTTGCTGTTAACGATTTAAAAATTACGATAAAACATTAATATTTTAACCGATTAGTATAATTCACCATTATAGATGTATAAAAATGTATTTTTGAAACAGTTTCGTTCATTTCGGTGATAAATATAGAATTTTCAAAATGTCAAAAAGTACCGGGTTTTTTTCGTTTTTAAAATAAAATTTAAAATTATAAGCGTCAAAATATAAACGTTTAACGCGACAATTATTTAAATCACAATTTTTTAATGACCAACGTTTTTGACATTAACAATTTCGATGATTATAAATCGTAATATAATAAATATATAGTTTCGTACGTTTACATTTCAAAATTCGTTAAAATCCGCCGCGACAAAGAAGGTATTCATAAAAATTGAAAATCTAATTTTCGACGAACCGCATAAATCCCGTATGTTATTACATCGATAGTATAAACGTTTTTATATACTTTTATTTAAAGTTGAGTAATATATGACCGATATTATCGATTTTTATTTGGCATTTCGTAACGTCTTGGTAGCAATATAAAGAATAATTATTTTAATAAACGCGTACAAATTTAATATCAAAAAATTAAAAAAATCCTCCTTGACGTAATAATATTCGTCCAATATTAATAACCTAGAAATATTATTCTCGTTAATTGTCTTAAACTACTCGTACGCTCGACGGCGTTACTCAGAATCGTTTTACGAACACGCGATGAATTTAATAATAGTAATAGAAGCGAAAAATGTCCGTCCAAGTAACCGGCTGGATACGGCAATCGGCAGCATCCCTGCCAATTTATTGACGAACGGAGCATCGTCTGCAGTACGAAGTATTACTACCGTATAGCGTTTAAACGTTACCGAACGAACGTCTCTACGGTCACAAACGGACGGTGGCTGGTCGTTATTACGTTATTATCACAGAAGCGGTTAACTGGTCGTGAAAACGCCGTTTTTCGATACGTAATAACGTTCGGTTATAATAATAATAATAATAATAATAATAATCATATCTTATTAAAAATTATTGTACAAGTGAGGGGAGGGGTAGGGTATATACAATATGTGACCGGAATACGAGACGCAACCCGAACGAACGGTGAGTGAGGTTATCTTGTAGGTGGCATTGCCCGAGTATGGGCAAAACTGTTATTATATTTATATTTCCCGGTATTGTTGTTGTATGTTAGTGCCGCGGTGGTATTTGCGACGAACACGGAACCCATCATCGGAGAAAGACGACGCGAATAATGGACATATCGGACCATAAAACGCGGGAACATATTGTACTTCGTTATACTTATGTATTACATCTACGTATTATTTCGCGACGTTTCGTACAGAGAATTTCTTCTTTCTTCTTTTTCATTTTTAATGTTTATATGTATATTACCACGTCGGGATCGCCGCCGCCCGTCGAAAATATTACTTCACTTAATTGTTAGTAAATGCTCGTTATATACAAACCGATCGTTCGAAAAACTTAAAATTCTTATTATTTCCTTCGATTTATATAAAGTGTGGTAAATACGACTTTACGAAATACGCGCGGAATTTGTTCCTCTCTTCCCCTCCTTTTTATTTTAATAGAAAATCCGCAAAAAAATCGATTGTCGCCTCTCGATATTGTAATTCGTAACCGACATTTCAGTATCGTAACCGTTTATAAATTACACCCGATTTCTCGATGAAAGGCCAACATCGCGTGGCTTCTCTCCCCGCCGTATTAATTACATCAGTTCGAACGAATTCGACGCTAATCATTTTTGTTCGTGACGAAAAAATTCTTTAAAACTAATTAACGAACGTTTCGCTAAAGGTTGTGTTACAAATTCTACAAAATCGTTTACAGATAATTACGATTTAATAACTTAACGAGTTACAAATTGTTTTAAGATATTTTAACGAGTTGGGACGTATTAATAAATTTACAATTCGTATAAGATTTTAAAAAATTAATTACAAACGGTCACAAATCGAAATTAATATAACAAAATTTGCTCGAGCTGACTAGATTATACGGTAGCTAGGGAAAATTGCATCAAGTTGGTTTTTCATCAAGAAATCGGGTATAACATGGAAACTGTATCAAGATACTAAAAATTGTAGGGTTACAAAATTTGACTTTAGATTTCGATTATTGATTTTACAATAATGTGTTTTATTTCTTTATCTTTCCTATTTGTAATAAATACTACGATTTTTTATTAAAACGCTATTTTCCAGTAAAACATTATATCTAATTGGCACTTTAACGTGTTTTTCAATTTTGTTTTAAAAAATTAGCACACGGAATAACTACCAAACAAATTTGAAAAAATTTAGGAAGGTTGTCGACCCATCAAATCGTACTTGATTTTCATCAACCAAAATAACATTTTTTTTTTATTACGATTCCAAAACTTATATTTTAAAAAATTTATTATTTTTACCGGTTAATTATTTCAATAATCAATAATACGCGTTATTAATAATTGATCGATAGATACGTAAATAATTCGATTGTTTTTGTGCAACATTTAACCGTTTTAAAAATATCTATAATTTTCGAGTTGTTTACATTAAAAAATGAACACGATTTTCGATTTTACGAAATTATGCCTGGGAATTCGATACGAAGTTATAATATTCGACGATGAAAACGATTAACACTCGACGTCACTATTTTTCAGTAAGTTCACGGAGTTATATCGGAGTAAAGAAACGCTTTTGTCGTTTATTTTACCGACGATGGATGGATGATGATGACGTCGATAATGATAATACGTCAGTTCGAATTCAAAGTAATTATAATATAATACGAAACAATCGAATACGCGCGTGCATAATTATTAATACGGTCGTGACAAAAACGACGTTGTGAATAGAATGACGATCGATTGCTTCCGATATAACGAATATTATAGGTTATCGTTATTTTTTTTTTATTTATTTTTTAAAACCATGTTCTTTGCAGCCGTTTTTTGTGCGTTTGCGTATTGTGTTCCTAGCGTAACCGGCAATGGCGATCAAGGTACACAACCAATCGAGAACGTATATCCCGAATGTTTTCGCGGAAGAAAAAAAACGGGAATCGTGGTGAGCGAGAATAATTTCAAACCGATTCGCGGTTACGCGGTATGTCCGTTCGATGCCCCGAACACGAACAGAAATCATTTCGTACGCAGAAATCCGGACGAGAACGTTCTATTCGTAGTGTTGCACTATACCAATAAATATTTCGACTTCGCGACCACCGTTGAACTATTCACGTCGAACAATATCCGAGAACAAGTCAGTACTCATTACGTAATTGCGAAATCGTACGAAACTCCAACGGACAAACAATTACTGCGAGTAAACTATGAATGTATAATTAATTCACTGACCGTGACAATATTCGTTTGGAAAACGAAAAGCGTCTTTTATTCCGTTTCTCTTATACGCCGTATTATTAATACTTACGGTTTTTCGGAAACACGGATACGCGATTGGCGTGCTCGGACTTCAGTTGCGCCAAGTATGTGACTAAATTAAACATACCCTAACAAAATATTAGTACTCCTTAAAAATTGCCATTAGTTTGCGTGGAACGAAAACGTGTTATTTTTAAAAATAGTTTTATTTTTTCAAAACCGTTAATACATTTTAATCGTGACGAAATTATACACATTAAGTATTTGTCGAATAACTACCAATTTATATAAATATAATAAAAAAAAATTACGTTTTATTGGGTTTAGGTAGTTTAAATTCTTCGTTTTTAGTCAATCTGACAGACTCTCAGTTTCAATAACGTAAATTCCCTCGTCTATTCGCGAATAATTTTTGAAGTCAACCATTGTTTTTGTTTTGCATTCCTGATATTACGTCATTTTCTATCGATGCCATTTCAACAGGGAACTATGAGTTTACAGGAATATGTGACGACTACCGCGACGAAATTCTAGTAAAACTATCCGTAATAAACGTCGCGGGTAAATGACAAAACCAAAATGCGCATGGCCGGCTACTTTACAAAGTCCTCGGAATTTCACCACGAAATTTTCAACTCGAAGTTCGCATACCTCTCGATTGTACCTCGTGTCCCGCGTAAACAACAAGACGGGACGTATTTTCGGTCCGCGGCCTAACCGAACGTCATTTTCTTGGTTTATAAAGCTACGTGTTTCGTTTTAACATTGAGCGCGACAAATTCGAACGACGCGAGTCCAAATAACCAGTAAATGTCCGAACGAAAAGACGGATGGTACACGTTTTTCAGATGGTACCAGAAAATCACGTCGCGTACCACGCCGGAATGTCGAAATGGGGCGACCATTCATCGATCGGTATGGAATTCGTCAACGACGGGTTGGACATCGACAACGGGACGTGGGACCCGTTCCACCGCGAACAAATACGAATCGCAGGCTTGACCGTCGCTCGGATGGTCGACCAGTACCGTGTGCCACCGCATCGGGTAGTCGGGCACGCGGACGTAGCGCCGCACAGAAAAATCGATTCGGGCGTCATGTTCCCGTGGGCGGATTTGTACAGAAACTACGGCGTGGGCACTTGGCTAGACGACGACGAAATGGACGAGACGACTGTCGCGGCCAAGTACAAGCCGGCGACACCGTATCCGCGTACGGTCAACCGAACGCTGTTCGTTGGCTATTTACTCGCGTACGGCTATAACGTGACCGACGAGGTCGGCGCCATCATGGCTTTCAAAGCGCACTTCACGGCCAACCAAAATCCCGAGACGTACAAACAGAAGAACGTAACGCCCGCCGGCGTGTACCGGATTTGGGCTCTGGTAACTAAGTATTCGAGATATTTGAACTATCGATAAACGCGTTGTAATTCGTAATTATTTCGTTACCCGCGGACCCGTACAAGCTTATTGTTCTCTATTTTTATCGCGACGTTTATTATCGTCGACGAATAACAACGGTAAACATATTATATACGTGGTTTTCGTCTGTGTTATTTTTCCACACGAATTATCGTTCCATGCGGCACGCAGCCATAGGGAAAGGTTACGTTTGATTCCCGACAAAATCGTATAGTGCACAATGAATTGTCGAAAAATATTAATATATTAATAGCGTTAATATCGTCGCTTCGTTATTTCGAGTTGTTTTTTCGTTTATTACGTTACACGTATTGAGCACCGTAATTTTTTGTAACCAATAGCTGGTGAACGATGATAGGTCAATGGCAAACGGATTATTGTGAATATTTTCTCATAGCCATTATAATTGACTAACTAACGTCGATGGTTCCGAAATAAAATAATAAATAAAGGCGATTAACGACGTTTGGATTTAAATATCACGTATTATGTAAGCATACAGAGACGTAGTGTCGTGTCAAATTATTTTTTAACGAAATTGAAAAACTTTTTTGATTTTTCAGCCCGTCAATGCGAAATTAAGGTATTTAATAAACAACGCACGTTATGTACAAAACAAGTTTAACTACGACAGCTTTAATGTTAAACTATTTTGATAAGCTTACATTTGGTACTCTACAACGATTTATCGTCGTTGGACCTTACTATTTATTATATAAAACAAACTATAAGCTGTAACTCAACTTATACGTTATTATAAAAGATAAAAACGATTATTATTTTTGAAAAAGTTAACGTTTGGATTAAATTTAGAGTTTGAACATAAATTATCAAATTTGAAGAAAATGTTTTTTTTTATTTTATGTATCGTCTGACCAAGAAGTTTTAACTATTTAAAAATAATGTAATTCTTAAACCAATATCACTTTTGCGTCGGACAATATTTTACAGAAAAGCTAAGAATTGTACTCAAAAACATTATTCCTTTTAAAGTTTTAATTAACAGTGTTTAAACTTTAATTTGACCCAAGTGCCACAATTTCAATTACATATAAATTTATTTTGTTACACTGCCGATAAAATTGACAGAACAACAAATACGGACGCGATGTCTTCTTAAGAATAATCTACAGAGAACGTTAAAAAGCATATTAAATAAATTACCGTATGTACGTGAATTTCCAATAAAAAAAGTTGCGTCGAAAATAAATACTCGTATTTTATAAAAAAAGTGTCCCACAATTGTAAAAAAGCTACACGTGTCATTATAAAACCAATACATTTTTCGCTTCATTCGAAATAAAAAAAAAAAATATATATATATATATATATATAAAATAATTATTGAATATTCGTATTTATATTATAAATTTGAACGACTATATTTCGTGTTTCTGCTCACTTTTAGAGTTTATTATTGAACGTATTATTTTTAAAGACTTATAAATAATTTTTTAAAGCGTAAATTAATATTTATTTTCAAAATTGGATATAGGAAGATTAAAAAGTAAAAGTCACTTAACGAGTTACGTTTTTAAAAAATTCATTCTTAACTTAGTAAGCTACTTTTTAACTTAACACAACCGTATTTAAATTGAGTTTGATTACATCCAAAAAACAACGTAATTTTCTGCTTATGTATTTGTTATTATTTGTTTTTATCGCAAATTAAAAAGCATTAACTTTGAATTAAGTTGGGTTTTTTTAAAATAATTTTTTACTTTCGAATTTAGTTCCAGTTTTACTCGACTTAAGTATTATTATTTCAACTTGATTCGACGAATAAAAAAATTAGTAAACAGCCTGGAAATTGTTAGCGCTATTGATAATAAACCGAATCGTTTATTTATAGAACGCCTTTTGTAATTTTTAAATTAAGTATAATGCTTAACGCAATTCTTAAACACTGTATTAAACACGAAATGAGATCTACATACACCTGCGTCCATTACAGCCCCCCCCCCCTATATTTATATCGTCTTAAATAGTTCATAACGTTCCTTATAAATAATTTGCCAACTAAACTATTCACGTGTGTGGGGATGAGGTGTCACACTACTTCCCCATCCCATCACCACTCTGCGGTCCGTCTCTGGAAGTCGGTTAAATCGATATGATATATATATACACACACATATATGTCGATATATCCAATATTTACGCTACTACAATGATCGATTTTAAAACAATATATTTTTTTCGTCGTCATCAACGATTCACAACGTATAACCGTGATCAGTCTGTATATTTTACCAGTCACTCCAGTCCATTGTGTGGTCTGAATATAAAATGTATAGCACGCGACCGACTGCATCGTGAACTATTAAGGAAACTTGCCTAAGCGCCATAATGGAATGCCAAATAGCTTTTATTCATAGAATAAAGATTTTTCATTCATATACATATATACGTTTTAAAATGTAATACCTATAGTATCTACAACTATAGAATTCTCGATTCAGAAAAAAGTAAATAAAAATAGCATTAACATTATTGCTCTTCCTCTATATATATATACACGATATAACGCTTACGATGACAATACGAAACGTTAAAACGAAAGGGTATGAAAAATAAACGTTTCTTTTCTAACTCAATTTTCAAAATAATAATCGTTCTAGTATTGTGTACTACGACTGAAAACATTTATATTTTTCAACGAACGCTACTGATTGGAGTATATAATTAGGGTGTAATTATTATAATCGGTACAATTAAGGCTGTGCATTTTCTCGAACAATTTTACGTAATGGAACAACATATTTAAACACCATCCTCCCCTTTATATTATAGCCGAACGAGTTAAATTTGTTCGTTAATTAAATTATTTAAATTAGTTATTCGCGCTAGCCACGATATTAATACGTATAATTAACTTAAAAAAACCGTCGCTTTTTTTAAATGTTTAAAATGAAAACGTTGAATAAAATTGATAACTATTTTCATCGTTATAACCACGTAAAATACGCGAGACAAATACGTTTGATCGAAGAAAATTAATAATATACTCGTATTTAAACAACGGCAAAAATCGTTTAACGCCGTTACTTTTAGAACGTTTAAATACCCCATCGAATATCCGAAGTATTCCAAATATAAATTCCGCTCGATCACGATTTATTCGAATTAACTATTTAAATAAATCAACGGCAATCCAACGATTACCGGATTTTTCCGATTTATATTTACACCCCATAATATTTTATAAAAACAAAAAACTAACAATACGATTCATAATTGTTAACACTGCACCAAGCAACAGGCTTACCTTGTCTACCCCTTAAGTCGGGCTTATAAACTTGGAATAACAAACTACCTTATCTAGAACCGCTAACGCTTGGAATACCTATAGACTAAATAACTATTACGAATAATTTTGAGTTAAAAACACACGATATTATTTCGCGCGTTTCCGAACAACCGCGATATATGATACACAGTAGCGTCGCGACCAACGAAATATATATTCGTATATATGATCATCATTGCTCGTCTGGCTCTCGTCCTTCCGAACACGAATTCCACTACATACACACATATACGGTCGGACGTTCTCGGGGTGTGTCTAATTTTATTGTGTCGGAGCGCGAGCTCTTATCGGCCTAGTCGGATCGAATTTGTTAGGACTTTGTCTCAACCGAGTTAGAACACACACATACACACGTCGACGTAAACGCATTATCTATAGATGTCCGTGGCTGTGATGAGAGGGTCAATCGGGCGCGGAGAGTAAAAATACTATATATATATATATATTTGATTGTGTGTGTGTACGTTTGGAATGTCCGGCAACGATGGTTTCGGAATGCTACTGCGGGTGGTATACACGCGACGTGTATGTCTTCTCGTCTGATATATGTACGTGTATGGGTATAACACGGACGGGCGAGTGTGTGTTAATAGCCGACAGTGGTCGGAAAACGATACACCGTCACTAATTGACAACCGCGCGGCTTTGTGGGGATTTTATACCAACTCGTACACGCGCGGGCGCACGCACACACACGACGTGTACATTTTTAAGGATACAAAACGTCTTAATGGATGTTGGAAGGCCGGGTTAAACAAACACGTGTACGTATACATATATATTGTTCTGGTCCGCCGGTCGTGCCGCGCTTATCGACCGTCTCGATCGTCCGTGCGGGATAAATCACCGGCGCACGAAAACCATCGTCGTACGTTATGTTGCCCACCGGTACCGGGTGTGGCTCCCGATGAACGGCAAACGACAACGACGACGACGTCATCGCGAGCGCGCGCGCGCGAGATTCCAAACCTATCTGATTGATCAGGCCGCGTGGAGGGTGCCGTGGATAAAATAAACCGGGAAGGTCCGTATAATTACAATTCCGTTTACCTACCTACCGCTAATCGTCGATTGGTCACACACGACCGTTCGTATTATCGTATAGTATGTAACTGAGCGATCGATTTTTGAATCGCCGGCCAGAGAAATATATAAATTTTTTTACGCCCCGAACCGTATACTGTACGTTTTTTTTCTTTTACGTTAATTACGTTAAGGTTTTATAATAGACCGTTACTTTTTTCGTTTCTTCGCTCATATTTCGTTCCCCTATAACGTTTAATTCTAACAATTGATTTTCGTGCCTTCTAATATATCCTCACTCGATGTTAATCAAAAAAATAACGTTTCCTCTAATTTCTTTTCTACCTTTTTTTTCGCGACCAGCCCCCCCTCTCCATTTTCGTTTACTATTAAAGGTTTAGAACGCATCACTCACATTAACGTTTGGTTATAAAAATGAACGTATTTATGGACAATATCGAACAACAAAATAAGTATATGTCAACGGACACGTAAAATAGTGTAATACGTATATCCTATACCGAAGTGATCGACGACACTGTAGATTGATCAAACAAACTGACGAACCGCTGGACTGCAATCGACCGCTGGTTGTATGTGTAGCTGTCATGACGTATAGGTAACAGTTAATTGAGAACATTCAGGAACTCGTCCTGACGAGACGAACGTAGAGTATCCTTGAATACGCGCGGCACCAGTACCGTTTACGACGTTGTCGCTAAGTTATTACATTTCCTAGCTAATACATTATCGCCTATCGCAAAATTTATTTTCCTTTTTTCGTTAAAAAAAATTGTATTCGATCAGCTTCAGTCGTCCCACTAGGATAGTTACTGTTTAATAAAATACGATCGAATCTATTATCGAATTTTCTATTCGAGCGTAATTCGGCAGGACTTTTTTCTGTGCCATAATGTACCGTGTATTTCTGTAGTTACGCAAAAATGTATAAACAACGCTATTGATATTTATGTCACGTTCGTTTAATTTTATCTTTAAAAATGCCTACCAAATTTTCAGCTGCTCAATTACTTTTTAGATAATAGGATAGCGTTAAGATGTGTTTTACATTGTACTTCTTTATAAACGTTTGAAATTCTTTTTAAGTTCATTAAAAGGGCCATACGTTATGTAATAGCCACAAAAAATTATTTCTATCATTTTCATTCTAACTATATCAAAACGAGTGTAGCGTAACACTTTCAAAAAATATATGCACAAACATTTTGAAATAACTAGTCTATGTCCTAGAAAAACTGTTTGTACTGCCCTTGAACAAATGCCAACAGACGACTAAAAAATTGTAGTACAAACACGTGTCCTACATCACGAAACGCGGTATAACGCACCGACAACTGACGAAATTGCGTTTGTTATAGTTGACGACGAATTAAACTGACGTGATGAAATATTTAATCGCGGAAATGGTAGCGTTCGGCGAGTCTCGGGAACTCGTCGCTCATACGAAAGGATTACAATATACGATTTATTTCGTTTATGCGCTGCTACGCGTCCAATTATTCTGATAGATTCGAATGCAAACGTTCGCAGTTTCCGGTGCGACTCGCGATTTGCAATGATATTCGACTAAGCACAAGGGACAGTCGCTACAAATGTGAGTGGACTAAATTTGGAAAGTCTACGCGTTTCAGATAATCGTATATGGTTTGCTCACGCGTTAGGTAAAACTTGAATTATTCATACATGCGCCAATTGAAAAAACCAAAAATATTGTATATTCAAAAGCACGTCAATAAACAGAATCAAAACACAAACATTTTCTTTCCTTGTGTATCATTGCAACGCGTGCCAGGCTCGTCTAGTAGATATATATATATATATATATAAACAACTGTATATAAATCATATACATAAATAAATAACGAGGTCCGCACTCGTTGTGTGGTTAACAGTTCCGGATGGGCCGATATGTAGCATCGACGAGTTCGAGTTGTTTTTAGAGAGTTACCCTAATTGTCGTATTATCGTATTTACATAAACGTGCAATTGACCGCAAACGGTCGAATTATGTAATCGCAATTTCAGTATTATATATAAACGCGAATATTTCGCTGTCCGTATCATCGACGTCGTTTCTTGTTGTCATTTTTTGTACCACTAAATAAGCGTTTAACGTTATTTTTTACGTTACTATTTCTAAGTTCTAATTCTGAGAAATTGTTGGTATCTAGAAATTTCGAATTAATATAAAATCTACCTTTTTTGACAACTATTTTTGAAAGGCGCGTTTATTTTAGCACCCTACTTTGAATTTTAGGCGTCAAACCCGGAGCTATCCATTGAACCTTTTCGTTCCGAAAAAATCACATCGTTTTTCCGTTCCTATTCTCGCCTTAGGGCTGAATTTCGGTAGAGATGCTGTGGAAATGTTGGTATTTCCATTTCTGAATTTCGAAATTTTCTTATGCTATTCGTTTCCCGATCATTCCGATAATCTGTTGGTTCGTTTCTTCCTGTTTTCGACTCGATTTACTTGTGATGGCAATTTTTATGTCTAATGTCTCGGAAAATAAAATGTTTTTTCAACCCGTCGTCGAATTACCATAAATAATTTACGACAAATTAAAAACATTTTAATTAAGTTTTTTTTTATCATTTCAAAGAATCAACGTGTTACGCAAAAGGTTATAATTTACGTAAAAATACCGATTATTTATGGTGTTCGTATTCATTTTTTGAGAATATACTAAACCATTTGGTACTTAATATCGAGCGTTTTACATTTTTTTAATAGAAGAGATATCAATGTTACAAATATATATAAATATATGTGTGTGTGTGTGTGTGTGTGTGTGTGTGTGTGTGTGTGTGTGTGTATGAGTATTTCTGTAATTTCTTTCTTCTATATAGTACTTAACATATCACGCTCGTACGGTCGCCGATAATGGGCACTGATACAACTAAATTATGTTTAGGAAAAAAACAAACGATAATAAAAACGCTATTAAGGACGACGGACGTTGTTACAGCCGTCGAATTGGACCGACAAGCAAAATGTGTACCAAAAATAAAAATAAAACGGAACGTACACGTACACGCGCACGTCGCATGCCGAGTTTCGATGTACGCGACAAGGACACGTTTCGTCTACGAATTAACGACGCGTAACATTTAAACAATATATAAATCAAGGGCGAAAATGGTCGGATACACCGCCAATAGTACGCGTGCGCACGAAACAGTCTTCGATTATAATATATATATAACGAGAATCGTTCTTTTGAAACATTAAACTCCTTAAAAAGGTATACGCGATATAGCCACGATTTCTCGACTTTTCTCTTGAGAGTGTACGTAGGATATCCACCGGTCAAAAGGAACACCGCTGAATGTAAGTTACTTACGTAGCTACGTTAAATCTTCGATAATACGATTAATATAACACGATTAACAAAGTCGCTTTACGTGACAAACAAAACTTACGACAATCGTAAGCGTTTATTATTATAATAACGTGAAAAAACGTATAAAAGTATAAAAATAATTAGGCATTTTCGTGTCTTTCCTTAGAACCCCAGTGAAACACGTGTTTACGCCACAATCGCCGGAAACGATTGATTAGAACGACATTATCAACAACGATGTTGATCTATATATCGCGACACGTATAAGCATTGATAATAAATACACGAGAAAAATACAAAATATTCATACCAAAAAGGTTTGTTTAAAATAATAATAAATACGCGAGTATACACACACGTTGGTACAATTACCGCTTATTTTCTGTCATATAAAAACGACTATACAATTATCATGTATTGACGACTTCAAAGGGCTGCGTTATTTATATTAGGCATAATTTATTTGGACCATTCGTAAACGTTTACGGAAGACTATTAACTTTCCGAACTCTATAGATTTATAGCTTTATACAAATGGAATGGCGTACGTAAAAATTCGAAATTCGGATGTGGAAATTGTGGCATTTTTATGGCGCTCTTATCGCAAATCGGCTCTTAGTCGAGAACGGTGGATCTAACTAACGAAAATAAGCAATAACGAATCGAAAGCCTCGAGTTAAATACTAAATTTCGAAAGTTCGAATCTGGAAAAATAAACCTTTTCTAAAATGGTCGTTGAAGAAAAAAGTATATTTTTTTTGTAAAAGTTTAAAATCCTCAAAAAACAAAACTATGTAGACTTCCAAAAGTCCATAAGCCAGTAAATTGTAAAAGACCAATAGTATCGAATAATAATGCGTCGACTTATAAATTAGTACGACAGTTAGTAAAAACTATTTATTTTTACAAAAAGTCTAATAACTTATTATTTTACATTATTAGTGAATAATAACGTAAAATTACCTAATAAATTATCAAAAGTTAAGATTACAAAAAATAATAGTTTATTTGGTTCAATGTAAGAGCATTGTTCTCAATCATTCCCAATAGAAAAGACTATTGTTTTTAGGAAAAATCGATTAAAAAAATTAAATATTAAATTAGATAAAATCGACGAATTAATAAATATAACAAAACGTTATACACATCATTCAAGTTTTCCAACTATGTTTAAGATATTATAAAAAAAAATTATGACATCAATAGGAAACCCACTACTGTATTTTTTAGCAGAAATGTTTATACGCAAATTTTAAACAGACCTACAAAAACAATCGAATTTTTCAACAAATATGGTTGAGATATCTAGACGACATATTAACAATCGTAAATAAAGATTTTAATTAAGACACTTTTCTTCCAAAAATAAATACACAGTGTGCATCAATAAAATTTACCCGTGAAAAAAGACAAACGGAAAATTGCGTTTTTAAATTGTCTGCTTAGAAGATAAGACAATAATATGAAATTTGAAAGCCATAGGAATAAAACCCGTACATATAAATATGTTACAATGAACTTTAATTATAGAATGAAATAGTATAATATATAAATTGATAAATATCGTAATAGCAAAAGACGATTTGGCAAAAAATATAATTTAATGATAACAATAGCTGTACTCGACGAATACAAAAAGTCATGATTTTAAAATCAGTTAAAGACATAAGTGGTCAAAAAAAAAATTAAGTGAGTAATCTATAAAAGAACATTTCATACAAAAAGAACGACTATTTATAATATAATATTATATTTAAATACGTATCAGTGAAATTGAAAAATAACCGAACTCGTTACTTGACAAATATACGAATATTATAAAACACTTGACTTGGACGAAATTCCAAAAAAATATTTACTTTAAAATATTAAATACCCTTTTTTTATTATTTTATTATTCTTTTATTATGACATCATAATGGAGATCGCCTCTCTTCGTAAATAATACCCCTACATACGAGTGTAAAAACTCGCTTCTTTAAAATAATCGAATATTCACGAGTTTCGTACAAGTATCGCTCTTATTAATAATGAACGAATTATCCACCCAAATTTAAAACAATAGAATTAGATACAAGCTACAATATATGAGTTTTGCAAAATACTCGCTGCAAAGAGTATTATGATGTATGAAATACTTACAACATATATTGTACGATATAGTTTAGATTTTACAGACGTTACTTTTTTAACAGAAAACAAAGCAACTTCAACATGCTCTTAAATGATATATATTTAAATGCTTTTAATGATTGATGAAAAAAAATTTGCTTGTTATATATATATAAATATAATAAAGATATATAGATAGATAGATAAAAAAGTTCTATTGATATTTTATAAATATATTATATCATCACGTGATTCTACAATTTAATGTACTCTCTACGCGTTGTTGACTAAAAATAATTTATTTACAACACAGTATTTACAATATTACATCTATCATTATATTATTACGCGCAGTATTATACATATTTTGACTAATATCGATAAAAAAAAAAATATACATTTATATTGTGTATTAAGTTATTATATTTTACCAACTAATAGAATGATACGATTTTGTAACTTATTTAAGAGATAAAAACCAAAAATTAAATGACGAATTTAATATAACAAAAATATTAATGAAGAGAGAAAGATTATAATTATTAAAGATAATAATAATAATATTAAACACATATAAATATAAGCCACATACTGATTACTTGATATATATATATATATATATATATCAAAATAATATTCGACGTTACTTTCATTAATAAAATAATAAAATCCTTAATGAACATAGAAGGGAAATTAGTTTTAAATTTTACTTATTTTATTTATATATAGATTATTTTATTAAACATTATATTACATAATTATTGTCGTACATCGAAAAAAAACGAGTTGTCATCTTATTGAACTAAAATATTTGTTTAGTTATCAAAAAACATTGTACTTGAAGATACATTGTCGCTGAGTTTATAAATCGCGACTTCCGAAGTTAATTGTTGATAAAATTTGAAATCGTCTTCATCGTCTTCCAAATTATTACTTAGACCATAGTTCTAAAATAATTAAATTATTTGCTATTTAATTAATCGACAAATACATATATTCGTATTTAATATTAAAATACCAACGTAAACTATGTTTGTAGAACTTGATTGGTGAGTGGGTGAACGATGATTGAAAACCGGGACCCCAGACTGAAACGCTTCATAAAAATTGCGTTCATCATACTGAATAGCCGAGTACTTTAACAAAAGTTTTTTTTAAATATTTGTCAAACAAATTAATATTTATAAATATTGAACAGTACAATACTAACAAATGATCCATTTATAGATTGATTACTGTATACACTGTTACTAAAAATCGAAACTTCGGAATTTAATTCTCCACAATAAAAGTACCTATTATTTTGGGCGGACGTATGCTGTAATAAAAAAGTGAATATTTATTATTTAACATTCGATTAATCAAAATTTTAGTAAAGTAATATTAATATTAACATAACGGTATTATTTATAAACATTAACAAACAATATTATTTAAATTTAATAAACAACCTAAATATAATAAAGATGTCGGCGATAATAATGATTTTTAAAAATTCCGATTATAATATAAATATTTCCCACACAAATAATAAGTATTTATAAAAGAAAAAGAATTATAATCTAAAAGATAAGCGGTGATTCGTATTTCTTAATTATTAACGGTATCTCCCATCACCTCGAAATATTTTCTTTGGAACTCTTCTGTTCCATTTCACAAGTAGATTCTGTTAATTTATTTTAGTATAAAAAAAAATTGTGGATCAGTTTACATTTAGAATTTTATTTTTAAACAAATATTTTCGTTTTGACCGACAAAATGACACTATCTATTTAAATCGAAGAATTGTCTTAATAGTTAAATTTATTTTTATTTTTTCTATCGTTTATAATATACTTATACAATAATTCGAAAATATATAAATAGTTTTCATAGTATAAATAATAAATGTACAAATGCGTTTTATTTATTATTTTTAGAATATTCTAACGATTTCAAAAACATGTGTATATATATGGGAGGTGATTTGAAGTTTATAGCCAGACCAAAAAAATTAATATGCCAGCATTATTTTAAGATTTGATAGATAACGTTATCTAATGCGTATTAGTAAAGTTATAAGTTTTTCTGACGTAACTGTACATGAATATTATCAGTAAGCTCTGTGCACAATGACTGTCGTGTTTACTATCCATCGATCAAAAACGCGTTCGATTGAACATTTCGAGGACATGTCACGAACGTAACAGTCCGTTTGATTTTTGCGTCGATTTGTTACTGTTGAAGAGACGTGGATATACTACTACACACCCAAAATAAAATAACAGTCGTTGCAGTGAACTGCCAAAGGTGAACAAGCTCCAAAAAAGGCGAAAACTGATGTATCGGCTGGAAAGGTCATGGTAAACGCTTTTTTTTTGGATTTCGATGGGATAATTTTGATTAACTATTCAGAAAAGTGAAAAACAATAAATGTACTACATTAATGTATTACAAAACCTGATGGTCGTAATAGAAACTAAATGTCCACACTTAAAAAAACAAATCTTGTTTCGCCGAGATTGTCTCGCCAGTTCACACATGTACGATCGCAATGGCGAAATTAAACCAATTAAAATTTGAATTCATTTCTCTTCCGCTTTATTCACAAAATCATCTTTTCTCGTTCCCTAACTTAAAGAAATGGCTTAGAGAGAAAAATGTTCAAAAAATGTTGCTGTCGAAGAAGCCGTAAATGGTTATTTTTCCGGTTTAGAAAAACGTATTTTTCTGATGGAATAGATTTTAGAAAAACGTTGGACAATACTTATTGAGTTGATGAAAGATTACGTTAAAAAATGTGTTTTTCTTTGTTAAACCAGAAGCTTTCCAAATCACCCTGATATATCACCATTCCTATTAATAAATAACTACTATTCAATTAAAAAAATAAAAATTTTTATTTGATAATCGCATAAATCTTCGACTTACTCCTACTAATCGATGAATTGTATACGTACTTTTTGAGGCCTAGAAGTGTCTTCATTTTCGCGGATTATTTGAGTGGACGATCCTATTTTAGAATCCTGTACGTTCGATTGCGTTGCATTTGTCGATGAAACGGCGTTATTTTCGTTTGTATCTGATAATGTATCGGCTTCTTCAATGACAATTTTATTAATATCGATTAGATCGAAAAATTGTCGATTAAATCGTTAATTAATACTTGCATCGTTTAGGATAATAATGGCGTATTTCCCGGGAGCGATTATAAACTCCGTCGCAAATGCTCTTTTTAATGTAAATTTCGCCAAAATGAATACGAAATTGATTTGTTATAAATATAACTCGTTCAGAAATAAAATGCCAGAAAATTTATGTAATTTAATTTATATGATACAAAAAAATTTTTCATTTTTCGTTTAACGAATAATTATCAATTATTAAAATGAATAAATATATATATATATATTTTTTTTTTTAATGTAAATGTATTGATTTATAACGTGCATAATAATTTGTCCAATATTAAAATATCTGAAATTGTATTTTAAGTTAATTTTTACCAAATATAATACGAATGGAGCTCCATGCGTCCATCTTGCGTGAATTAAAAGAATTTTATATCATTAAGTTATTAATCCAATTTCGTATACTTTACATTTACATAATTAATACTTTATAAAATTAGTACGAATATTGAATAAAATAATTAGATTGATTAATATATATTATTTTTATAAAATAAAACCAACAAATAATTAAATTACGTATTAATTGTTCGGAAATTTGGCTTTAAAAAATTTAATACGCGTCGCGTACAATTTTAAGTTTACCTGAGTTACTATTGTTTTCAATTTCAAGATCAGTTGTAGTAGAAGATGGCGTCATCGTTATCACTTCAAACAACGTATCCATTGATAGCTATAATGTAGGTTATTGATTTTAATTATTACGTTATTCGTATTAAAATTAAATTTACTAGCAAGTAATAGTTATTTTAAAATATAAAAAGAGAGTAATGTTAATTATAGAAAAACTAATTGTTAAGTCGTTTAAAACTAACGAATGTGTAAATATTAAAACGGTCAAATAATAGAAAAAATTGTACGTACATTTTCGCTTGATAAAATAACGCGTGTATACATTTAAAATAGCGTTCTCTCGTACATATAATCGTACGATCGAAAATAATAATTTTTCTCTTATTTCAATTATTCAATCGTATATAACGGATAATTATAAGTGTACCGTATTCTATAAAGCGAATAATTTTCTTAGGCCTTTCGTACGCACTGTCAACTAGTACAACAGTGACAAACCGGCCATCCGTGCGTAATGAACTTGTGGCTGTGCTCAACGGATAACAATACAACAAAATTATAATTATTGTCGGTTTCTTCCACTTAATTGTAAGAAAAAAATTTGTTAAATTTTCCATTTATATAAACGCAAAAATTTACAAACGAAATTACCCGTAATCGTTAAAAGTATTTAAAATTAATTTAACGTTCGTTTAAATAAATACGCGTTATTAAACGCCGGCTATATAATCGTTTCGTTATATTATTAACAAGATAAACGTATTTGTCGTTAATTTACGATTTATTACGAATAAAACTAGCATACGAGGTTTGTTCAAAAAGTATCGCGAATTTCGTGTTTTTTCAAGAATTATTTATTTATTCATGAATATCTATTTTGTCCCCTTCAAAGTAATTCCCATCAGACATTATACACTTGTGATAACGTTTTTCCAATCCTCGAAGCATTTTGAAAAATCATTTTTTGTGAACACACTCGGTCCCTCCTTCGATGCCATCTTTATCTCCTCAATCGTGGCGTAGCGTCGTCCTTTCATGGGCCTTTCAGTTTCGGGAACAAGAAAAAGTCAAAGGGGGCCAAGTCTGGGGAATACGGTGGGTGAGGCATTATTGGAGTATTGTTTTTTGCCAAAAATTCGCACACAAATAACGATGCATAAACAGAGGCGTTATCATGGTGCAAAAGCCAATTTTTGTTCTTCCACAAATCCGGCCATTTCTGGCGGATTGCTTCTCGCAAATTGCGCATTACTTGAAGGTAATATTCCTTATTGACCGTTCTACCCTGTGGCAAGAACATGCCCCTGCAATCGAAGAAAACTGTCAACAAAACCTTCACATTCGACCGAACTTGGCGTACTTTTTTCGGTCTTGGCTCGTGCGGCAACTTCCATTTGGGATGATTGAGCTTTGGTTTCTACGTCATAACCATAAACCCATGATTCGTCACCAGTTATGACTCTCTGGAGTAAATTTGGGTCGTCACGGACAGAATCCAACAGCTCCTGAGCAATGTTAATGCGATGCTGTTTTTGATCGAAATTGAGCGATTTTGGTACGAATTTCGCGACGACCCGTCTCATGCCCAAACTATTTGTTAAAATCGAATAGCACGAGCCAATCGATATATTTAGGTCCTCAGCAACTTCTCTGGCGAAGATTCGACGATTTCTTTACTTCATCAATGTTTTCGTCTGTTATTGACATGCTCTGGCGTCTGGAACGCTCTTCATCGCTTACATATTCTCGGCCCTCTGAGAACATTTTGTACCACCGATAAACGTTGCTTTTGTCAAAGTAGCTTCGCCGTATGCAACAGTCAATATTTGGAACACGTCCGCGCACTTCAAGTTGTTTTTTACACGAAATTCGATACAAATTCTTTGATCCATTTATTGGAATAGACAAAAATCGGAGACAAGCTAAAACACGTCCACGCACAATAGCTGTCAAAAACTGACTGAACATTCAAAATGGCCAAAATTGTCAACATAAGTGAGGGTAATGAATACCAACATAACGCCACAAAAATATCGAAAATTGAACGTACGTAGCCCGCAAAAATTCTAAATTCGCGATACTTTTTGAACAAACCTCGTATACATAATCGTTACTAATCATAACTAGTAATCGTAATTACAATTTCGATAACCGATGTTATATTCACTGTAGTTTCGTTATTGATTCCGAGTTTTCAAATACAATTTTCTGTTCGTCTCACATTGTTTTCGTCGAGTTTTTCTCGCGCACAACGTTCTGATTTAAGTATAAAGTACCGCAGAAATAAAATCGTCGCCCACGTTCGTCTCTCTTTCGATTTCGCCCGGATGTCAATTGTTCCGCTGATTGATGTTACTCGCCATTACGAGTTACCGATAATACAATTCCGGCGTTCGTATTGCACCGAATACAGACGGGACTTGTAAATTTTATCTCAAATACGGAAAAAATGCGTACTTATAAACTGAAACGTGAAAGTTTATTTGATAAAGGGAATATGATATTACGCCTAATAATTATATACAAACACGAACCATTTATCAAATATCGAGGATGAATAATAATAAATACGACGTTACGCATCCGTACGCGTATTATTCGTTTTTAATCGTTTTTATACGGCGCGAATCGGCTTTAAGTAAGTAAATTATACCGTTTCCTTTTACGCGAAATAATTAAATACGTTTCGTCGCGCTTCTCATTACACTAATCATACACAAACTCGTAGGCGCGAAACAATATTCGTTCAATTTTCGTGTTCGATATCGTTCGATAATTACATATTATAAACCAGGGATGGCCAACACGAATATGTTCGGAAGCCACACAGATAAGTACGATGGATATCGAAAATTCAAAAATTTCGATCTTCTTTACGGATTAGAACGAATTAAGAAAATAACGATGGCTAACGAACGTGTCCGATTATTTAAATTTGATTGGATTACGATTCATCCGACCATCATCCCCGTACATTATCCTTATTGCTAAAATAATCCGTGTCGACCGGCGCGCTGCTGTTGCGCCTCGCTTTTTCTGCGAAGCATTTTTAAACTGTTATCGATACACGTTACGTGAACTGATTACGATGTCAATTACTGAAGCAACGGTAAAACGGAAATATGAGAGAGGAAAAACAGGGATTTCAAATTTGAACGGGAGGAGCTATTTTTCTTTACACGAAAAAACGACAAACATTTTGTCTCGTTTGCCAATTTACGTTATGAAAAATTAAGGTCAGTAATTTAAAACGCTTTTGCGAAACGCGACTCGCTTGGTCCGATAATTTCCTAATGGTTTAAGGCGAGTAATAAGTTACGTTCGACGGAATCAAAATTTGCTAAACGGACGTCGGCATTTACTAATGAGTTTCGTTATTGCTTTTAATATAGCTCAAGCGAAACGCCCGTACGTGGATGGCGTGTATGGTAAAAAAATGAATATTTTACTCGTCGATTCTGTTTTGAATAATAAAAATCGAAAACTTTTTAAAATGATTGTGTAAATGTATCTGCTCTCGGACACACGATAGTAAGACGTATTACGACAATAAGCTCCGATATATTCTCTAATTTGAAAAATTACGTTGCTAATCTCTTAGTCTAGCTTTAGACGAATCCGTTTATATTCAAAATTGACCGTATTTGTACGTGTACGTTACGTTTCGAAGGATATATACGTGAAAGAAGTGTTGTTAGTTTTAATTGCTTTAAATAAAACTACTCGGAGGTATTGAAATTAAGATTGCTCCCGATGAAATATTACGCGAAAAGCTGAACTCCCATTTAAATGATGAACGGGCTAAAGGAAATTGTTCATGTCAACTGGCGAAATGTGTACGATTTCAAAAGAACTTATCGTTATAAAATGAATACTGTATATTTCTCACAAGGATAGACCGGTCACATAAACGTTTCCAGATTCAGTACGTTGAAGTACGTAAGTTGAAGTATATGCGATAGCGCGCGTCTGATTTTCAAACAATTACTTCGAAAAGAAACGCGGGTTCGCGTCATGATCTGAACCTTAAATCTATTTTCGGTCACACGAAAAAATGGCCAACCCTGCGGAATTTTATCGTTTTGTTTATCTATTTATTTACACGACCATTAATACGGCCTTTGTATACAAAACACGTGTTTAAAACCCTAATAATCTTATCGGAGTTTTTATTTTTTTTTATGCTTATCTTCGACGGTGTAGAAAAATACTTAGATAAGCAACGTGTACGGACCGTACGGAGTCTGCGAGATAGCTTTTTCTTTTGAAATGGTATTATCGTATATTTTTACGAAGATACACTGAACAGACACAAAATATCGATACGGTATCGAATATTTATTTAACGTAACAAACTGAATTGTAGCGAATTAAATAACATTTACGCTCTTGCTGCCATTAATACACTAACTAAAAATCGGTAGATTAATAAAATAAATAGTTAATAGAAAATAGTATAAATAATATATATATATATATATATATATTATTAACACAATAATATAAATAATAATTAGTAGAAAATAACGGAAAAATAAATAGTTCCGGCGCGCGGTAATTCCGTAATTCCGATAAATAAAACACCGTCGTTTTTATGGACGCCATAATACATAAACGTTTGCGTACATTTCGCCAACGAGGGTATTAACTATTATTTAAGTTTTACTCGTAAATGAACGTTATGTAAACGTGATTTCAAGCACAATGCGCCGATGAAATTCCACGAATATTTCATTAATCGATATCCGCTCAAGTATGAAAACCAAACGCGGTTTAGGTTATATTTGAAAAGTCGGCGTTTTATCGGGAGGAAAAATGATAGGTGAAAAACTTCGATCGTATCGCGAAAATACGCTAAAAATGACTTTCGTCACGATCCAAGTCAATTACTACGTCCAATACTCCGCGACACACAAAATCCGTTGCATTCAAACCGATTTTTATTCGCTGAATAATATTACCGCCGTCGACGTTATTAACCGAAGTACGTACGTTCCGTGTATGGCTTTATATTGTAACAATACGTTATCTATAGTTTATATATACACGTAGAACGAATGTACCGCGTATCGTTATACAGAATGTACGTTATACTATACTAATCGGTAAAAGCAGAAATTCGCTCGCAGACCGTTCAATAAATTAGTGTACCGGTATTGTGTTTAATTCATATTTAATGTAGCGCGCTTACGTTACGCATTTTACTGGTTAACCCGCTAACCTTTCGGGTAAACGATTATTATTAGTAACGACGATGAATATCAATCCAATTATCTCTTCGGAAATTCGAATAGAAATATCGATAATCGAAACGTAGTTATTAACGTTAAAAATGTGTTTACAATAAACGGATCGGGAAATATATATATATATTTCGGAGTCGAATACTTGAGAAACAAGTTTTGTTAATAATACGATCGAACGGTAATCGCGCGTAAAATTGTGTAATTATTCGTTCCGCCATAATAAATGACATGGCATTTATTTCGAAGGAGGCGCTAAATTTCATATCGCCGTTTTCGGAAGCGCTAAAAACGAATACAAAATTATTATTTACATTCGATATTTTTAAATATTAACTTATTCTGTACGTAACGTGGTACAAAAAAACTGTACGACCGTTTCCGTAAAAATTCAATGCTAACGTCGCATACTACAAAATAAATGTACATATGGAAAAGACTGATGAACGTACACGAACATATAATACGCAATTTTATAGACGTCGATTAATTTACGCGTAATTTGGCGTCTAATAGGAATCGACGTAAATGTAAAACTGCGTACATTCATAAGTTCCAAATTCGTTTTTGTATCGAACACATTATGAATTTATTATTAATAGATTGATTTAACGGAAATACAAAATTCGGAAGAAAGGGATAAGTACGTGACAGTTATAAATATATATATAACAAAAATTCCCAAATTTTAAAAAGTTAACGAGCCACGAATATTGTAAATATCGACTCGATCGAGTTACTTAAACAGTGATTTCAGAGTTTTATTATAAATTTGAAAACGATGACAAATTATTGTATTCGAAAAACGATCCCGAACGACACTAATATTCCGTTATAATTACCGAGATAAGACGAATATTGATAAAATATTATAAATGTCCGAGTTTTTAATGATATTTTGAACTCTTAAGAAATTAAAAAAAAATGTTTCCGTCCAAAACGAATATAACAGCAATTTTATTAGGAATTTTTTTCGAAATTTTCGATCGATTTTAATTGCCCTTAAGTTACGAAAGAAAATTGGAAACATGCCTAACAAATTACCAAAGAGTTAAAATTTTCTTCCGGAACGTAACATATGTCGGATCATCTGAAAACTTCTGTATGAAAGCGTTCGCGGACCAAATAACATTTTGTTAAAACCAATACGTTCTTCGCTTCGCTCAAAATCCAAACTAAGAAATTGTAATTTCTTACCACACGTTTTATAGTTCGCGATGCAGTAAAATAGTACGTATTTGAAAATTTTATTTAAATATTCCTACAATATCCATTTTGAACACTGTAAGCGCGAAAAGACCAAAATACGTTAACTAATATTTATTATAAAGAACAATACACTAGTTATGTACTTAATACGTTTTAAAACATTATTGGTGCACTTCAAAAGCCAAACCAGATAGTACCTATTATTTTCGTTTCAATATTTCAAATATACTAACGACGATAAATAATAGATATAATTAGATAGTAATCAAATATTCGTAGGCGCCTAGCTAAGGGTTGGCCCCGCCATCCGAAACATTTTACTGGTCACCTCGCTAAATTCTGAAAACGCCTATACTCTTCGAGTATTAAACATAAATCTCGATTAATTTTTAAAACGTTTTATAATATCGCTGTATATAGAGCAAAGGTACGAGTCAGAAGCTATGTGCCCAAAATCCGAAATTTCAAATTTGAAAAAAGCGTATAAGTATAATTTTACTAACAACGCATAATTCGCTTAAAGACATTAAAAATTAAAAAAAAAAACAAAAAAAAAAGAATCCATACAAATATCGACCACGGAATATTAATGTTGGCCATAATTAAGCCACCCCGTTTGCGTAGATAATAACTAGATAACCGCATGTTTAAACAAAAAATGTTAGTATTTAACGATATAAAACTATTATTTGAATACCGTAAAATTATTTTACTCAAATACTTTCCGAAGTTTTAATTAAATTAAACGAATTATTTTTAACTTCGAATCGTTAAATATAATATTAATATATATTAATTTAAAACCTTACCGGATACGATGAAATTAATACGAAAACTCGAAGAAATTAAGGCGCCCTCGACGTAGACGAAGGTGAACGGTATTGATACGTTAAGTGTTTTCTATTACGTATTTTGGATTAAAATAATAAATATGGCGAACGATGGCGACACGTTTCACGAAGAATTATTCAAACGCGAAACGCGGCACACGAGCTCTCATACGCTACTGAAGCGGTAACATCAACGGCATGTACAGATGACCACCAGCTTACTGATTTGTAGACATTTTTTTTCCCATTTTTGAGTTATCTTATCTGAATGAGATGCATTATACGTTCGACGTATAATTAAACGTTATCGGCGTTATCGTCAAACCGTTACAATTATTTGGAAATACGAGTGAAACACGTCCTCCGTTAAAGAGAATTATTATGCAACACAATCGGAACGAACGATCGAACAAATTCCGGAATTTCGGTCGTTATTAACTACGTGTGGTAAACAATCAGTTCAACAACCACATAACAACGTAATTAACGAACGTGAATAACCTAATCGAATAGTAGTAAATCCGCGGAATCTTTTCTAAACCAACGGAAGTAGGAGAGAGGACCCTTTCTCTCTCTCTCTCTCTCTCCCTCCCTCTCTCTCTCTCTCTCCCTCCCTCTCTCTCTCTCTCTCCCTCCC
>JAIPRN010002503.1:17633-29771 GCA_025469175.1 Geopemphigus sp. TES_GeoC_2020 | reverse complement strand
ACGTTCGATACGATTTTCTAATTTATGAAATTAAAAAAAACGTCTAGAATTGTAGAACCTGCGACGAAATAATTTTTTTCCGAAAATCACTTTTTAGCTCATTTGGCGAAGCCTCAGAATGTGGGTCAAGTAAATGAAAGAATAGACAAGATACTCCAAACCGGTATAAAGGCATTTTATGATTTCGTATCAGATTCTAACCGTATATACGAAGAGTTGGATGACCGAATAAATGATATGCAATGTAATTACGAGGTTTTTTTTATTCTATAATTCTTCGTCAATTAAAAATAAATATTCGTGGTGATTCCGTTAATTTCGCGTTTAATTTTTTTGGTATTTAGAAAATTAGGGGAATATTCTACAAATCATAATAATACAGTAACGACGTAATTATTATTAAATTACGCTTTCTAGCACAAACGTCGGAATCTGCGAACGTGGTGAATATAATCGAAAGAATGGACGGTATACAAAACGCTATAACAAAGTTAAATGATCAGTTTACGTCTTCCGATGATAAACACTTGGTGTTGGATAAACAAATGGACAATTTCAAAAGTAATTATTCAATTTATTGTCCTGTAACCCTTAATCGATTTTCATAAAACTTACGATGTGTTTTTTCAAATTTGACAAATAAGGAAATCTGAACCAAAGAATTAACAACCTACACGAGACCGTTACAATGGCAAGTTATCAGACGAAGAGCTCAGTCGATAATTTCGAGAGGCTGGAAAATCGAATAGCTGCTCTCGAATGTAATTACGCGATTTATTCCTAAACGATTACGAAAAGTTATTCGTAGTTTGTAAAAAAATTATGACACTATTTTCGATTGTTGCAATAATAGTAATTTTTTTATAAAAATTGAAATCATAACGTTGTAATTGATTTGTTAATTTCATCTTCTAGCACAATCGGTGAATAATCCCATTATTCAGGAAATGGAGGACAGATTCAAAATGTTACACGAGTCCTTTACGAAATTCCTACCTTGAATCGAATACAGATAACGATGAAGGAATTCACACTTAGCTATTCCGTTTGTTGGTCGCGGATACGAATGAACTGGCGGTAAGGTTAGGTAGGTTAGGAGAGAAGGTAATTATAATATATTCTGAAATAATGAAATGACCGTAGAAACTATTTACGTCCCACAAATCTCTTTATTCAAAGTAAGTTTCCATTTTCTATTTTTCAGTCGTCATTTACATATTCCTGTAAGTTTTAAAGCGTCAAACTTTTTTGGTATAATTGTGGCTTTTAATTTGATATAGTTTTATACAAAGTTATTATCGGTATTTACGTACAGAATTTGTTATTTTTAGATTGATTTCGAGGAGTGCAGTGCATGTGAAGTTTCTTTTCTAGTCTAGGTTAGATTAGTAAAACTAGTCGTTTTTTTCATTTATTTTCCAATTATTTCTTCTTATACATTTGGAATATATTACTGACATCGTCGAATAATATATTTACATTGTTAGCGTCGATGAAATATTAAATGTAAGAAATGTTTTCTCTACGAGTTTATTGTTTCTTATTATATTCGGCTTGTCTTTCATTTTATATTCCGGTTTCATTCTAAACCCTTACCAACACAATATAGATTAAAATTAATTTAATTTTAATTTATTTTATATTAAATTAATATTTTAATTATTTTTATATTAAATTAATATTTAATTTTAATTAAAATTAAATTAAACGTTTTCTACTCTAAATTTTACAATTTATTATAATTATTTATCCCGTTGATTGTATTTTTTTAAAAATTTTTTTGCTTATTGCACACGATTTAACATAATATATGCATTTTACATTCATAAGTGGCACATACAATAGATGGCGACCCATTGCCTGAAGTACTATTCAAAAGTGTTCGGGCTATTGTGCTCGTCGCCGATTTATTTTAAAAAAACAAACTCGGCTTATTTAAAAATCGAACGATAGCCGTCCAACTAGATACGAGTTACACTAGATAAATTCGGTTATAATTCGGAACCGTTTAAGAAACCAATTTTGCCAAATACAATTTTTCAATATAATAATCGGAGTATAAAGCGGTGGGCGTAGTTTTAGTCGACGTTTTCGAATTAGAATTAGACGGGCAAATGTCCGTCAATACGAAAACACACATAACGAATGTACGGGAAATCGAGCGTGGCGTGAATAATCACGAGCGCCCGCGACGCTAACACGTGAAACGAACAAATATTAGTGTCCGAACGTCGGGCGATCGATGAAAATACGTAGTCTCGGATCGTTGTCGGCGGTATACGGTACGTACAAAGAATATAGATCGGTTCCGCGATTCCGGAGCGAAATGTATTAATTAATCAATACCGGTATTTTATTCAGTAAGAATAAAAACTGTGTTTTCCGTACGGAAAACACAGTGTAGCGTAAATAATTCGCGTAGTACCGTACGGACCAAACGCGACGACACTATAAAACACGCTAGTGTAGTGGTATGGAAAGTAACACCGCCCGACGTCCAGCACGAAGCCGACAGGTTCTCAATCGGAGTGGCCAACGCGAAGTTAATTTCGATGGATGTCCGTTTTAGTTTAATCGACTAGAATCGATTTACCGAACGCATCGCGTCCGATTGTTTGCAAATACTAATCGATCGTACGTATATAAATATACCCTACGTGTGCGTCCGTCGGAGATGCCGTTCGATCTGTCGTCTCGAAGCTCGTTCCTGTGATAGCTTGACGATAGAAACAATTTATCGTACGGACGTATATTGTGAAATTTTCGTCGGGACGACCAAAACCCGACGAACTGGCGACGTACGACGCGGATGACGTAACGAAAAATCCACTGCTCCGTCGTACCCGGAAACGGGAAAACGTAACCTGCCGATAAATACCGAACGTCGGCCGAGAGCGTTGCGTGTCGACAGGATATATGTGCACGGAGGGCTTTTTATTTCGCGTATATTGTATCTGACGGGCAAGGCTGGATACGAGCGTGTTGTAATGCCGTCGTCTATATGCGCCGAGCGCGCTAGTCGCGCGCACACTCGTCGCATGGAAATCGCGTCACACGCGTCACGGATATGCGTTGCGACATAGCCGATTCGAAGCGCGCCGTGCCAAATTCGATTATATAACGGAATCAATCGCCGCGTACCATCGTTGGTGTACCGTCCGTCGCGACTTTTGCGCTCGCATCCCTCCGTCGACGCCATCTTCAAAGGCGACCGATTCCTATTTGGTGGGGGGGGGGGAGATATTGTGTTTTTCGTAAATTGACGCGCCGCCGGCGCGTTCGTTTCGGCGAGTAACCCCACGAGTGCCGTGTATATACCTAACCGTAACGAGAAAACTGTCCGGAGTTTCCTCGATCGATCCCGGCGATTTTTCGAACGTCTTTCGACGATTCTCGTTTTTGTTTCTTGGTCCGCGTAAATTTCCCGACGGTTTTTCTTTCGACCAAATTCCCCCCTCGGACCGCGAGTCTGAAACCCGAGGCGCGGTCGGAATCGTACGAACGTATAGTTTCGACGGTTCAATGTTCTCGGGCTTGCCGGCGTTACCTCGGTGCACGCGATTATTTTACGGAATTTTTTTAGCAAACGCGTTTCTGAATAAATATTTTCGTACAGTACTCGCGGCGTATTTAATCCGTTTATTGGACACGTTTCTCGCCGTCCTATAATGTTAATCGTAGACGCCGTTCTGCCAGGACAATTTCTGAAATAAACGGCGGCGCCGTGACGAAAAAGCGAAAAAAGTTACTACGCTTACCTCGTACGTGAAACGCCATTTAGTACAAACGACGCGTTTGTTGTGTTTGGGTAGAACATCCGACACGAACATGACTCGTATTCGGTACGATAATTCCACGTCGTCATTTCTCGTTTATTATCCAAGAATCGAACCCGACGATAATTCAAACACGGAAAATACGTTCTCGTGCTGTTGGACAGTCGCCGCTGGAAATGTGAACGTTTCGTAATTACGTACGTACAATTCGGTTTGAGTAAGCGACGCGTTTGGTTCTGGCCACACCAGTTGGGGGAAATTGCTCGAAAAACGTCTGCCGCGTTCCGTCGCAAATCGTGTAAACGGTACGCGTACACGGCAATATGTAAAACGAATCGAAAAATGGAAAGAAATCGGTTCTACACACACGCGCGCGCGCGCGTCTTTCGCTATTTGGCCCGCGGAGTCCTCGTCACGGCCTTCTATCGGGTAATAGGTACGTCGTAAAAACGACCGCGCTATATCGATTATATATAAATACGCGTATAAATTATTATTATTATTATTATTATTGGGCACACGTCTCGTCTGTCGTCATCGCCGTCGTCCGTCGACGAACATTTTCCACAAGCGCACGCGCATATTTAATATAAACTACGCCTGGGCGTTACGTCGAACGTCGCGTATGTAATACGACAAAAGTAAAACGCGCTAATAATTTTAGTCGATAATTATCGAGCGCTCGGCGACGACCACGGTAAGTGCATTATTCTCGCCGTCGTCCGTCATTTGCCGGACGAATAGACACGTTCACGATAGATAGGCACAAATTGTCTCGCGCCAGTGGGTCGGCGGGGCTACGTCGGTCGACGTATTCCGTTGCGCTCTGTTCTCAACATTTCGGATAACCGTACCGACTGTTGCGCGTTCTGTCCGTTTTAGATCGTTCACGTTTACGGCGTGGCGGAAAATATTATTCGGACGCCGAGCGGTAATTCGAATAACATTATATTCCGTCGTCGGTCGATCGATCGTTAACGGTGCCGCGTTGAGCGACTTGTTGCGCCGACGTAAAACCAACGGTTAGGTTAGGATCGACCGGCCGCTTTACTTTTACGAATTCGCGTACGCCGCTCGTGCCTTCGTTAGGGTTGCCGTCGCGAACGATTTAGAATTCGAGTGTAAAACGGTTTCGTTTAAAACGACTGCGGAACGTGACCACGATTTTCGGACGTGTCCGTCGTACGTAAAAACGACGACGACGTTCGAGATCCGTAACGAAAATCGATAAACACGTTTCGCAATTTATTTACCGTACCGCGGTGGCCTTCCGCGAACCACCGAGTGACCTTCCGCGTACCAACGCGCCGCGCAGTTTGAGAACCCTCCGGTCTCGGTAACGCCGCTAATAGAATTGATTATTACGCGTTTCGCGGGCGTCGCCTTAACCGAATTCGCGCGTAATGCCCGAATTCATTAGGTTATATATACGCGAATAAAATACGTCGGCGGCGACGAACGTTTTATTAAGGTGAAAATTCCGCGCTCGCCCGTTTTCGCGTCGAATATTGGTGCACACAAAACAAACGTCGCGTTCGAACTATAACGCGCGCGCGCCTCGGGAACCCATTCGAACACAAGGCGGTCGGCCAAAAATGTCCGGACAAACGAAGTCCTCCGCGGTATAACTCCCGGGGACGCGGTCGAATAACACGAGGTAACGCGTTTCCAAACGATTTCGGAAACGTCTCCGGCGCGCACATAAATAAATTCTCGACGATCGTCGGACGAATACACGGAAAAGGCGCCGTAACGCGAGTAATTGTCGTTACGAACTATATAGCGTAATACGGAATTCCGGGTCGGGAAAAAAAACATATATACCCGAATTCGCGACCGACGTCACGAACCGTTTCGAATTGCGCACGAGCGGTCGCGTATTCCGGAACACCAGACGATCGGTTTTTTTTTTTTATATCGAATTGGTCGTCGACCGACGTTCTCGAATAGCAAAAGCAGTATGAATACGACACCGGCGACGACGATTCCTTAGTGGCGAATTAACGTCACGGTCGTGCGTTTACGGACGAACGGCAAACACGTTTCGTTTAACCGACTCGTGCGTACACTAGCCGTACACGCGTGAACGGCGGATATACTATTTTCGAAAACCGCGTTCGGGTTTTTCGCGAACCCCGCGCGCGCGCGGTACGATTAAAAAATCGTTAGTTCTGTCTGACGTGCCTGGGTCGGGTGAACGGGCACGACCGGTGGTCACCTTCGGTCGCCGATAACCGGTCGACGATACTGAAAACCGCGAACGAAAAAAATACAACCGTGGCCGAGCTTATAATTTCCTTGAAAGCCCGTTCCGATTTCGAGTTTTTACGCAACAAGTTCAACAACACCGTGAACGGACACGCGGCATTACGTGTATACACGCGCGCGCGCGCGCGATAAATATTATTATTGTTTTCGTCCGTAATCGTCGTTTCAGGGCAAACGCGTTCGGGCTCCGACCACAATTTAATAACTCCGAGTAACGGTCAGTCGGTACAGGATGACGTTCTCTCGTCACGAGACCTAACCACACACACACACACACACACGGACAAAACAAAACGTTTTTCTCGTCCTAGGCGACAACAGCGTACGTATTTTATATTTCGATTTTCGACCGAAAACTGACTGTTGCCCGCACGATACGGGACATTCCGTAACAATCCGACGAATATATATATATATATGTACCGATCGGTAAAAACGGTCGCTGGCGTGCGTAACGCTCGAACGGTTCGACGACGAAGCCCCCCCCTTCCGTGGTTATACGATCTGTTCGATGATCGACGACGATCGGCTAACGATAAAACAACCATCCGGTACGCGCGTTATTTATCATTTCCACGGTCGGAGAATAGACCGTACGACGAAATCCGAGACGCAACCGGAAATTTTCCACGGCGAGAAGGTGGGCTCGTCGTCGTCGCCCGTTCGCGTTTTTCGCTTAAATAGCGCGGAATGTCCGAACGTGACGTGTCAACGGCGTATCTCCGGACGGACGGGGCTTTCGGGCCGAAAATTCTTCTTGGAAATCGCCCGAGACGTCGAATTTCGCGAAAAATTTACGCCGGCGGTCGCCATTTCGTGCCGGAACGTGTAACGTCTCGTTTCGCGATGGCGTTCCGAACACGGGTACGTCGAACGAATTCGTTGCACGCGGTCGGCCAACGAACGGTGAACAGTCGCCGTACACATATTTCCCGGGTCGACCAACGGGGAGGGGAAGTTCGATTCACCGAATCCCAAAAACGGTTCGAAACGATTTTACTACGTTCGTACGGAGCTTGACGGGACGCGAGTTCCCGAAAATACGAGTCTTGGTAGAGTTCGAGTTCGGTACGTTCCCCCCCTCGGTATCGTTCGGAACGAGTGGCCGGTGTGTCCGTCGATATTCCCACCCCTAAACGGTTTGATTTTCGACCGGGAAACGGTGTGTGTTTCCGCCGCGGCCGGACTCATGGGCAAAACGGCCGGACGGGACGCGTTGCCGGTCTGGACGACGCCGTGGCACTTCGTACACGAACCCAATCCACCAGCCTAACAGACGACAACATCGGGGACCGAGCAAAATGTTTCGAACCGATCGTTGACAATGGTTAGCACGGTTAGTTACACTTGTACACGGTTCGAACCGTACGGAAAGGGACCGGCCGACAATATACTAGGGTCGCGGTTACTACCGAATTTCCCCTACCGGGACGCGAATAAAATAATACTCGTCGGCGAATTCCGAAACGCGGAATGACGGGCCGACGGCGACACGCCGAATAAACGTCCTCCGTCCCCTTTGAACGATACCGCGCGACCCGTAACGATGTCCCCACCACCCGCCGTCGCACATTCACCGTACCTGACCCGACCACGTTACCGCCGCCGGCCGTACACGATCACCGATTGATAACCACAACACCGTACGTCGCGTGGCGGCGGTATAGCGAAACGGTCGCCCGTCGTCCGTTCGTCGACGGAACTCGAGCAAGCTATCGTTACGATAAAACGTGACCGGCACTCGCCATCCGACCTTCGTACGCTGAAAATGACTTGTGTGTGGGGTGGGGGAAGTTTTTCTATTTCGAGTAATTTTCGAAATTCGTCAACGCTCCCGCCCCCCCGCGTATTACGACTATTTCACGACCACTCGCGGGGTACGTACATATACGTGTGTATGTGAGTGCGCGACGCGCAATCACGTGTCCAAAAGCCAATTTTTAGAGGGCGCGAGGCGAGGCCGGCGACGTGGCGAGTCGGTCAAAGTCACGCCAGTACGGTGGTGGGAGCGAGGTCATCAATAAACGTTATATACTCGCAACCGACCGTGCCCACGTCGAATCTCGTCGTACGTGCGGTACTTACAGTTGTTTTCAAACATAATTATCGTCGTCGTCACGATAGTATAGACGCGAGAATCACTACGTAAGTAATGTCAACGAAAGCACTCTCTGGTTACAACGGTTAGATTAGGTTAGAACGCGCGAGAGGGTCGATCGTGTCGTATTTTACCGTTTTTCCGTTTCACCGTCAAATTAGTCTTTATTCGAGGCTACGTCGGACTATCGGAGACCACCCCGTTTACCGTACCGACGCCATAAACGCCGGAAACACGCGACACAACAAACCAAATTCGACGTCGTTCGATTTTCGCGGACTCTCGGCAATCGCCGCCAAATCGAAAACGCGTAACCGCCTAACCGACCCCGCTAAACGGATACGTGGGTTGCGTGTGTTACGCGTTTTCCGTCTCCGAAAGAGCCGCACGCGCGCGACCTTTGAACAAATTACTTACGCGGGCGAACTCGAATGTATTACGCGCATAGTACGTCCTATGAGGTAGCCGAATATTTTTGTTCGCGGGCGTTTTCCGACAACGGTGTCTACAAGGCGATTCAGGTAGATTTCGAAAAAACCGAAAGGAAAAAAAAAACGATCAACCAGGTGGTTTAAAGAGCTATTCGTTAGCGAGAATACCAAAACCGATCGTCTAAAACGAAACGAAATTTCGTCGGCCCGGATTTCCGTCGTAAATTACCGATATGGTAATTTTTAACGAATTCCGCGTCGTAAGTAGTGCGCGTATCGTATGTATTCGCGAAACGACAGCGCCAAACGTGACGCGCGTTTTACGGTTTCCTAACCTGCGTCGAAAAACAAAAACGCAAACTTCTAACGCGACTCTTAACGATTGTTACTCCATTCCGATCATTTCTCTTTCGCGTCGAATTTCGAAGGGTAACGAAAAAACTCCCGGCTATTTCGAGAATTAATTTTTGGCGATTAATCGCAAGTGCTCGCGAAATTTTCCTTTCGGCGTTTAATTCCGCTCTTATACAAGGGCAGCATTTAAGGGACACGCTACACACGCGGTCACGACAAAACGCGAAAATTCAGGGACTCGGGGAAAACGGCGATATTTCGGTGAAAATCGCGTGACCGGTATTAATATTGTAAACGGTGTGTACGTTTGGCGGGGGCGAGTAATTATACGTGGCCGTTGCGGCGGTGTGTGTGTGTGTAGGGTAGAGTTATATACGGGACGGTTAATGATTATTATTCGTACGTCGTGGCAGGTTAGGACGAGTTTGTGTGCGTGTAGGGAGGGGGAAGAGCTCCGAAAACGAGGGCGAATAACGAGAAAAAAAAACCGGGCGCTCGCGTTACCGGACGAGGAAAAAAGTGGCTCGGAAACAAATCACTCCCGCCGCGTCGAGCGGTCCCACCGGACGTAACCGGTTTCGCGGTCGTCACAAGCGACTCGGGTCGGTTTTCCGACGTTGTTGTTCGTACACAAAAACGAGGAAACGTCCGACGTGTCGCCGCTAATGATTACATCGTACTCGCCGACCGTACGGCGTGTCCGCCGCGGCGTACACGTAAACGTTCGAACGCGAAAATTCATCGATCGACCACCAGCAGCCCACACACCCGACGGGCCAGTGGTATTACGTAAAGTTGCCCATCGTTTCCCCACACATTGTGTGACGACGACGGTCGTTTGTTTACAACCGTATACGGTGTTTAACGACACGACGCCGTCGCTCGACGAATCCGTAAACGAACGGAAACTGTCTCGGATTTGTACGTACTTGGCCTTATACGATTTCGAAAAACCCGTAACGTAATTCGATCTAGGGGCGTTTTTTAGATCGGTCGATCGCGGCGGACCACTAAAGGGGTCGCGCGCTCCCCGCCGCAGGAATCGATCGTCCGTCGCTCCCGAAATATAATCCTCGCCCGGCACTCGGAAATCCATTTTTAACTCGCCGGCGTCCACGTTTTCCACAAATTTGTTAACGCTCACGCGGTGCTCGAGCGACGTGTGTCGCAGAACGATTTGGCTACCTGGCCGTGGAGAGTCATTTGGTCGAAACCCGTGACGAATGATGTCCGGGGAAATCGGGCGACCGACAACGGTCGGAAGCGAATACTTACAAAATAAGCACTCCCGTGACGATCGAAAATGTTCGACGCAACTTCGTCGAGAATAAGAAAAATAACACGTCCCCGGTAACATTTGTCGTCGCGTACGTTTCGATCGCCACGGGTTTTCTCTTTATCATTAATCGAAATTGTCAGCCACCGCTTCACGAAAATAGTTGTCATTTTACGTCCACCGATTACTACGTTGGCCGGCGGTTCCGACGTCCTTTCGATTCACTCCCGCACGGTATCCAATGTGCGGTTCCGCTAGACGGTGCGCGCGACCTTTGCGACCCCCGCGAATCGTATTAATTGTCGTCGTAATATTAACGCGGGCGAATTCTCGGGCCACACAAAAAACACGATATACGATCGCGAATAAAGCACGTCTCTTCGTCAACGAACCTGGGAATAGTATTAACGTGTTTCGCCGAGGCGTCCCTTTGACGGTCGGGGGGGGGGGTTAGTAGAGGACACGCCGATTTCGTTCCGACGTCCAGACACGTAAAATGACGGCCGAAATATGACGTACAGCCGTGACGTTTAACGGACAAATGGATATCGATATTCGGACGCGGTCGGTGCACCGTTGGTTAGGTTCCGAGCTACGAAGAACACGCGGCGTACGAATTTCGACAGCGGGCCGGGTGAATAACCGTCGGATTTTCGGGACGCGCGCTGTTCGCGCATAGTTTGAAGAAACGCCGATCGATCGTCGGTAATTAACCCGTAACGAAGGTCCGCGCGGATTTTTCCGATTTCCCGGACGGACGGTACCAATTTACGGGCGAAACCGACGAACGTCGACCGAACAACCGAACGCCGATTTTTATCCGCTGACGATTTTCACGGTCTGAAGCTATCGCGTTTCGACAATCCCCAAAATTCGAGAATAGATCTTTATCGAAAATTGGCCTACACGCCGCCGATTCATCCATCTGGCCATGCACACACGCGCAATGGAGGCGCGTTTTATCATTTTTCACGTTCACCGGCGGGGACGTCAATTTATTTAGAATCAATACGACTATGGTCGATAAAAAAAAACCCGATTGTGCTACGATCGTAATAATAATATCGCAGTATCGGCGCGTAAATATAAACGAAATTTCGGGGGTTAGGTTTTCCTTTTGAAAGCGTGGCCCAGTACCCTCCGTTAAATTTCGAGGTTTACGAAAAATATTATTTAGCTTCGTTTTTAAACTCGTCGTTCCGAACGCGCCCAATATTGAGTTAAACACCGCGTGTCTTTCATTCTCGCGAGCCGATGCGCACTGAGGCAAAGTGTTCAAAAAGCATAAGGACGAAATCGTTTCGACGACGACGACGGCCGCTACAACAAATAGATTTAAAAAAAAACGCGCTTTCTTTTTTTCTTCAAAAGTCTATATTTCGCAAAATAACAAATTTTTTTTGATTTACAATTTTTTTTTCGTTTTACGTTCGTTTTAAATACACTTGTATATCATATCAAAAATTTAAAAAGATTTTCGAACTTTTTTCTTTTGTATATTAATAGCCATACAAAAAGGAGAAAACTATAAAAAGAAAGTAATGACTAAATTGTAATAATAATAAAAAAAACACGCTGATTCAGAAAAGTACAATGGCCTCACAATCCTTACAATCTATACATACATATATTATTATTATTATTCGTTGTCGAGTGGGTGTCTGTATATATATATAGACAAAAATACGAGTCGAAAAGAAAATTTTTTCATAAAAATTATCGTAACCTACGAAAGGTAACTAAAAATTGAAAATAACATGCTCTACCGTATTAAATAGCATAACGTTGTCGTTTTGTTTGTACAGTTCCCTCACCCCTCCCGTTTTTAAAAATACGCGACTAAAAAATAAACGAACATTGAAAAATGTTATTTCATATACGTATATATACGTATATATACGTGTATATATGTATATATATACGTATATATATATA
>JAIPRN010002503.1:0-17472 GCA_025469175.1 Geopemphigus sp. TES_GeoC_2020 | reverse complement strand
TTCATATACGTATATATACGTATATATACGTATATATATATATATATATACGTATATATATATATATATATACGTATATATATATATATATGTATACTGCAGAATTGTACTAGGTATACTGAGAACGAGAGAAAATACCACCGGGATGGGTATGGTACAAGATATATATATATAATTTTTAATATTCGTTATAGCGACGGCAGATCGACGAACATTTTCGTAAAATCAGTCCGGCACGTAAATCGCGCGGCAGTAAAGAAGTGACTATATATAGGTTTTCTCCGGTGCGCGCGGCTATATTACGCGCGTATTATACACGTTTATATATAATTTACCCATCCCCGAAACTTACCGATAAAATAAAACTGTGTGTGTGTATATATATATATACATATGGGTTTCGATTTTTAAATTCTACACCAATAACGAACGTTCGTTTAAGAGGGTAGGGGATGGGGCGAGATTTAGAGAAGGCGTCTATTTTTTAACCGTATATAATTATTTCATCAAAAATTACGGTTTTAAAATAATTCATTTTTAATACACAATATGTATATATATATATATATATATATACGTACGAAAAAAAAATATAAATACTGCGTATTGGTTTATTAAATTGTTTTTGTTTTGTCGTTGAGTGTGCTTTGGTGATTGTGTCGTATATGCGCGCTCGCCACCAGCTCTGTTCTCCATTCGATTAGGAACGTTTACTCGTATCACCCGTCACTATTTGCTTTTGGCATCTTCGGTCGTCTTGAAACCGTTGTCGATGCCGTTCGAATAGTACACGACGTTGTCGTGCTCGTTGGAGGAACACTTGCTGTAACTGGCTCCTTCCACCGGCTACAAAAAAAAATAACAACATCCACCGCGACGATATTATCATATTATAAGTATATATATATACGTGATTAAGTATATGTACACACACACAACCGCAAACGCGGTCAAAACGTTACGTTAACACGGGGATGTTATATAATAATTTAAGGTCCCGACGCGCGGTTATAACAAAAAAATACCAGAAAAAAAACGATAAAAATTCGATGGTTAATTATTTATACGATCCGTAGTTTTTATATTACGCGTACGTTGTACGAATAGATACGCCTAAAATAATACGCCTGTCGGCCTAATTGTGTTATTATTGCAGGGCACGAGTTTAAATATAAAAACTTGAGGGCGTGCGTAGAAACGTTAAATATGTTACGTAATGTGACGTAGAAATAAAGTAAACGTCCGCGCTTTATATTATCGTTCATATACACCGTACAACAACGAAAAATCCGTGAAGTATATTATTTTTCGAAACCACCTTTACGGGGATTATCAATAACCACGGCGAATATAAATCTTCCCACACACACCGCACCCTAACGTTTGGGCGAGAAAAAAATCCGATTAAATGTTATTCGTGTTTTTCGCTTCTTCGTGCGTCGGTGAAAAATAATCGTTACGTACGGTGGTTTCCACGTCGGTTTTGTACTGAATACCTGTACACTGTTCCCGAGGATTTTCGGTTTGGAGAATGACCGGGAACTACGTGGATCTCGAAACTAGATGTCCTCGAAGAAGGGAAAAATTATTTATCAAATTTGCTGGAATAGCGACACGACCTCTGTTTCTAATAGCGGAAATTTCGTCCGGGAATCGACGATTTAAATGCCGAATCATTTTTGAAAATCCATTTCGGAAAATTTATCTTTTAGGCAAATTGAACGAAATTCATATCGAAAATATAAACGTGCGCGATAATTGAACGAGACGAACGTTCGTAAATTACAATTCACTATCCGGCCGCAAATTCGTAACAGCAGAAAACGTACGTAGCAACTACACAACAACAACAACAACAACATACCTGAGAAGGACTCCTAAATAACTACGATACATTTTGTATTCGTATTATATAACGTCAACGTTAATCTAATGACCGCCAGGTGGTATATATTATCTTAAGCCCGACAATATCATAACCTTCACGATTTACCGGGTAACCGGTACGTAATATAATGGTAACGGAACGAGCTATTATTACGTACAAGCTGACCAAATCTATACAATACGAGATATAGGTTAAGGCTCGGATTTTTTTCACGATATATTTCACGACGTTCGAAAAGCGTTTATTATTTTGTTCGGAACACACGTTTACTAACATATAGCGCGCGCAAAACGACCGAAATATTACAATACGTAGTTCAAGAAGAATTAACGGGCGCACACAACCTCCCTCCATAATACGCCATTTTACCGTCATGATTAACCGCGTGTAATAATTAACGCCTACACGTAGTAGTGTGGAGAGCCAGACAAAATATGGCCCGTGGGTTCCGCCAACCGTTTGTAATATTTCGTGAACAATGCGTGCGTATACATATTGTTCCCGGCAACGATTATTTAATTCGATACATTAAGTATCGGTAAAGATTATAAAATATACGTTATATATATATATAACGGAAGGAACGGCTAACCGAGAGCGCGGTAACTTTTTAAACGACAATAATTAGCGTATTTACTACTGCGAAAAGAACCAGTTTCAAGGTGTTTATACATTACAATATGCGTTACAAGCTATGTGAGAAAGTGTCCAGTCGATATGCACATATACACAAGGTTAGGCAAGTTACCTTTTATTTCAAACTAGTTTATGCGAAGTTAATTTGAATAAAAAGAGAAAAAACTTAAACGCAAATTATCGGTTAGTTTCACAAAAATGCGGTGCCGATAAATTACGTTACCGTCGTTTCTCATTAACTACAGGTGTCAATGAATTGTTGCCTAGCAAAATAGAATGCACGCGGTTATTATCAAAATAGAAAGACACAAATTAGACATCCGGAAAAGACCGTACAATTTGATTACGTTAAATTTAACGGTCTTTTAATTTACAGACGATAACGATAATTTCTAAGTTTTCAACTCGTTATTGCCGCAGTCTTGCAAATTCACAATTCTGACGTAATAAAATTCGGCCTTACGTAACTATATGATATACGTATAGGTAGATGATACATTCAAGAGCGCACGATAATTAAAATGAAGTAATAAGTAATAAGAAAATCTAAATAAAACGAGAAAAAATAACATTAAGTATATTATATTTAGGAATATCTCTAGCCAGGATATTTCTTTTTTATCCATAGTATAATCGGCAATACAGCCACTGTTCGGTGAGTATGTGAGCAATACTTTGAACAGTGTGGTCACCCATCACCATTATTGTTTACAAAAACAAATTACAATCTTCCTTAATGGGGTGGACGAGCAACGGGATCATTAACACCCGCCGCGGTACCTCACACACCTCCCACTTTACAACACGGGTACCTTTAACGGAAAAACCGTTTCGTCGCCCAAGAGTGAACGAAAACGGCACAGAGATCTCTCCACTCAAACTTAAACACGTCGGAATTCCGTCCACGAACGGTCGTCTTTACTCGTGCGAAAACACGCGTCAACTCTTTTCACGTTTTACGACGTAACATATTCTTATTTCACGCGACGTACAGATCACGTATATATTTGTCTAGAAAAATAAAATGCCTAGTGCGATGGCTTTAACCTACCCACTGCAGGTTGTACGCGAGCGAGTATTTTTTTTATTATTTCGACTCGCAACCGTACATAAATAGTAATAAACAACCCTTAAATTCCGGGATTTTCAGATAAATATAAACACATATATACGCGACACGGTGCAGTGACCTAACAACCACGCGTACATTCTATATGCGAGCGCGGTACGATAAACATTGAAATCCTCAGAGAGCGAGGATTCGGAGCAGGGACGACGGCTCACCAGCGTACGTAAATTTATATTCAAAAAACCAAAGCGATGTTGGTATAATAATGTACGTTTACCTACGTTGAATAAGTTACAATATTTGGCCTCCAAGTGTGCACATATTACGTTTGTAAATTCATACTGTATATTATACACGCGTAGGCTTTTTGAATTAAAAAACAATCGATTAGATATATTGATTACACTCGTTATTGTCTGTATATACCTTGTATATATATATATTGATAGCCGATTATTTTATTTCATAAAATGAACTGTTCGGTATTTCAACAAAATAACGTAAAATCGATTTTGAAAACGTTATTTTGATTTTCACGTGATTGATCGATACTTACAAAAGAGTAATGTTCTTCTCGGAATTTTTTCGAATTAATCTAACATTTTATTAATCGTCAATACGGTCATTTTAAATTACAAAACATCGCGACTATATATTTTATACTCATAAATGTATTTTGTGCTACACAGTTGTCAGAGATTCCAAATATATGGATTATTTCCAAAAAATATAGAATTAATTTTAATACGATTTATTGCCCGGGGAAATCATTAAATACACGTACGCGTCAATCATATTGATATATGTAACTTTGTCGAGTACAATAGTATATTAAAATCCAATTTTTTGTATTACGTATAAATGCCCTCGTTATATATTGTCACCGTTTTTAGATTTTTTCATTAACCATTTGAACTGAGTAGGGCATTTGTGATTTGTAATAAATATAGGTTTGCTTGGTAAACGTAAACGAATTTTTTATTAACCGGTCGTCGAATGTACTTTCATTTTCAATTTCGTTACACGCGATGTATTTCGAAGCGTATGATTTGCGCGTTTGTTATTACCCAAAAAACGTAATAAATATTTCGGTAATTAGGGTTTAAAATGTTAAAAAATTCAATTAGAAACGTCAGCTTAAACGATTTATAAGTAAATATATTTATAAACTATTTGTGTTAAAAGCAATCAATAACAACGAACGGCAACAACACTCAGGAATTAAAAAAAAAACACGTATTATGTTGGGGTTATGGAACGACGCAAGAAGGATTACGTTTTTGTTCCCGTGATAATATACGATATAATATACATTATAAATAGGTACAGCTACAGTCGGTCCTCCGGGAGGATAAGGTTAATAAAGAAAAATTGGATTATTCGATTACAACGATACTATCCCATATACACTGCACCGGAATCAGTGATGTATTTTAAGTGATTTTTCTTCAAAAGACAATGGATTTCTTTTTTTAAACTGATTTTACAAATTGTATGTTTAATATATATATTCTTATAGTAAAACAATTCGAAGTAAAAATATTTCGTAATTGAACGTTTGTAATTTAATTTATAAATAATAATTGAAAAATTATATTAAAAAAGTTCCAAAAATAACGAGAATTTGTAAAACTAAACAAAATATGTTTCAATATTATAATTTTAAATGATCATAAGTTTTATATTTAAATAACGCAGCGTGTTGTTAAAATGGAGTGAACGTCATTCATAACTCGATTTTACTTGTTGTAGATACGTTTAGTCTTTCGACCTTTTGTTAGGTACGTAAAGAGTGGAAAAACTACACACGAAACGAAGATTGATAAAACGATTTTAAAACAACATTCTAAAAGTTTGTATGTAGAACAAATGAAAACTGTAAACCAAAATATTATTGATCTTTCAATACTTTAAACGGTTAATATTCGAATCGAATCACGCGACATTTTTCAATTTCGAGGTATTTTAAAAGAAATTCGAAACGAAACAATAACGTAGAACTGTGTGTAGATTGAGCGTAGAAAATTATCAGACGATGAAAACGAAAAAAAAAATAGTAATAATAAAAACGATTGAACAAAACAATAAGTATCAAGAACACAATTTACGAATATTACATTGCAAAATTAATTGTTGGTATACTATACTTGTAAGTTTTTCTTTTAAAATTATATACAATATATAAATGTTTTTAACCTATTAAGCGATCCGAAAATTATGCCGTGGTTGAACCCGAAAATTATATTCGCCGGAAATCGAAAAACATGAGACCGAAATAACGAAGGAGGTGTTCGCGTTGAACGCGCCTTATTATTTATCTAATATTTTGTATTATTACGTACCATGCAAGCTCCGTCCTGGGCTGGTTTTAGTTTGCCGTCTTTGGTGTACTTGGACTTGTAAAAGTCCGAGAACAGGAACAAGAACATAACGCCGTGCAAGCCTATCCAAATCATGAAGCTCTTCGGGTAGTTGCACTCAACGAATAACAGTTGGAACTGGTGGACGAAAATGCACACGAATTGTAACTGTGGACAATGACGGAAACGCAACGTTATAGTAACAGTAATCCGTCGGGCTCAATGTAGATAGAGAATAAACTTTATTCGAAACGAACCTTTGCGATAATCATTTTTAAAACGAAGGCTTTTTTTTAATTAAAATTAAACATTAAATATATTTATTTCTTTATATAAAACGGAAACATATAGTTGATAGCATTCCTTAAAAAATTGACGACTTTCACCGAAACACTATTATCTTCCCTTGTCCGAAACTTCCATACCATGCAACTATATAACGTTACGCTCTACCTATACGTACCATTTGAAATGAGGTAAGGTATTTCTTCCACCAAATGTATTTTTGATATTTAGGTCCCATCGCCGATACCATATAGTAGAAGTACATGACAATGTGCACGAACGTGTTGAGCAACGCGAAGAAGGTGCTATGACCGCCTACACATATATTAAAAAAAAAAATAAATTTACAATATCATTAATTGAAGGCGTAATTTTGTAATTTCATATAGGACGCGAAATAATTTGCTAATAATATAGCCAACCATAATCGGCGACGCTCACGAAGTATTTCTCGTTAATTTTTTAAGTGTATTAAACGATTAATTTATGAATAAAAGTCTAAAAACGCGCGATACGACCGTATTAGGTCGATTTTTCCCATCAAAATATTAAATTCACTCGCCGAAAACATACAATTTTGATTGGAAAAAAACCGTTCCTGCGTCATTTATTCACAAAACCGATTTCAAAAATCGTTAATTTGGGACTTTTTAAATATTGCAACGCGCGCTGGGGCGTCACAAAATAATGCGGACTACGTGCGTCTCCGCATCCCGCAAATGACGTTTAACGACATTGACGATTACAAAGGCCGAGGTGTAGGGAGACAACATACGTACCGGGGGCGAATTTCATTCCCATCCAGACGCTCATTGGCATGCATCCGTGATGGATGACGTGCAACGTCGACACTTGTTGGTTCTTCTTCCTCAATATGAAAAATAACTGTAACGCGACGTTAAAAAAATCGTAAGTACACATAACTCTAGGAACCATCTAATACAGATGCGGTACAATAGTAATGACAATAATGACAGTAAATTACTGTCGACATTAACGTAGGCACGAACGACCTCCATGTACGTATCATATAAAGGAAAAGGTCAGGCCAAACAAACGTCGCACATCACCCTTCGGCTCGTCCTCATTACTCTCATCGCGTCCACGCGATGGTCAACCGCGTCGCGCCCATCGCGTGGCTATAGAGGTAATCGGTCGTATTTTATGAAAAAAAGAACGCACGAGAGTTCATCGTGTGACATTGGTCGATCGATTTTATTACTACATATACAAACACACGCATACATACACATTTTGCTACGAGTATATATATATATATATATATACACGCAACAATGCACACGAAGTAGGTTCGAAAAGTATATGTCTACGACTCTGACCCAACATTACTATCGGAACATTATAAAATAATTACGTTTTACTGTAACACAATAGCGTTTCCATAACCTAACCTAACCGTTTCCTCCAACCTATCACATCGGGCTATAACACGTATCAATACTAATAACATATTACGAGTAGTCGTCAACGAGGACGGCGAATAAAAAAACTTACTGTGTCAAAGAATTCGGTAAATTTGGAAATATAATACCACCAGCACGTGCGAGCCATCTAGAATTAATAACAAAAACAATCGTCATAATGACGTTGAACAAAACGTCAAACAATATACTCACTCGCATGGCCATCGGACTGTTGGAATAATCTACCGGCTGACATTTTAAACTGTACGATCCACCCCAACCGCTCATCATGTACTGCGAAAATAAAACATTTTCGAATTAAGCGCGTGTGTATTCACGAATATGGATTAATTACAACATGTAATTTTCCGCTGTGTACGGAGCGGTGTTTTCATCGAGGAAATGTGACAACAACCAATATATATATATACGTATTTATAAAAATTAAATAAAAGACTGATTTAGGGAGATCACGACAAATTGCGACGTAACGAACCTTTACGGAGCATCTATTATAACCGTATAATATGACTCGATCAGGGGGATTTTTTTAAATATAGCTGATTTACATTTTTTCAATATTATTTTTACTGTAGTTATCGCGTGACGTTTCTTCGTAAAGTACATAATTAAAATCGATTATAAATATGTATATCCAATAACAAAAACGATAAATCGTTGCATATATTATTATAATTTTTTTTGTCTATAATAAAATATCAACGTGGACATTGGTAGTATTTGGGTCACATACGAGCGTTCACCGATTGATTTTAAATGTACGACGAACGTCTAAAACAAAACCGGGGAATCGGCCAATTGAATTACAGCCTAATTAGTACTTATATATATATATATATCCAGTATAGGGTTATCGGCCAACCTACTAGCTTAAAAATACGGCGAAATAACTCACATTTCGACCACTGATGCAAGGTAGGTTATACGATGGTAAAATTCTTAACAAATGTAGTATAACTAAACATTAATTCAAAACGCAGAAAGTCTATACTTAAAAACAATTAAATAGGAGTATAAAGAAAATTGAAGTATGTTAAATTAAAAAGATAAATATAATTTTAATTACGTCGATTACTCAAACAATATGTTTTAAAATTAAATAATTTATGCAAAAAGATATGGTGAAATTCACGCTTGTAAGAAAAAAATTAATTAGCCATAACTAACTTCTAAATTAAAAATGTGTAAATGTCATTACTAAGCATATTAAAATACACGCACATACGCACAGGCGTGCGCCCATATATATAATATATTTAACCGTTTATAAAATGTTTAAATTATATTGATTACATCGATTACAAAACATTCATATATAACATTATAATATTAAATATTATATTATATATAATATTAAATATTTTTTACAAAACATAAAAAAAGTTATAGACTACTGTATACCATGTTTAGCGCGTAGATAATAAAATACAGTATATTATTTGTTTGAAAAATATCACACCCAGAATTTCAAGATAATTTAATATAAAAGTTGTCGTATTCTATAAAGAGAATCGCTTGAAAAATAATAAATTACGTATTTACGTATTTGAAAATATAATCAAGTTATTCCTATTAATTAAGTAATTTATGTTTTGATGTGGAAACTTCAATTTTTTTAGTATCTAATTATAAGTAGAAAATCAAATTTAGAATGACATATTGTCCGCGACATGATAAATTAAAACCGATAAACAAAAAACATTAAAAAGTTTATGAAACTATATATTATTGCGTATTTGTATCAGAATTTTCATTTTCTAAAGCTATTTTAAATGTTTACTTTATTCAAAATCAATAAAACATTGAAAAACAATAAACTGCAAATAATATATACATGTATGATGTAATAAAAACCCGAAATTAATTGAAACTAATATTTACTGGTATAAACTAGTGTTTACACATGATCTGACAATAAATAGTAGTTTAATTTTTACTGTCAGTAATAAATAATATTACTTTTAATTTTCAGTATATCTGGAAAACATTTTAATAAGTATTATTTATGTATATGTTGAAAAGTATATGTTTAAACGTGAATGCTAAATACACGTCGCCATAGATGGACGGTAATAACAAACGCATTGTCACAAATCACATTTTTATTTTATAAAAACAATATTTAATGATGATAAAAATAAAACTAGTATTTTCCGTAAAATCTGATTTTCACTAAAATTATAATAAAACCTAGATTGATCTAATGAAAACTTGTTCTTACAAAGATTATTAGACGTAATTAGTTTATAATAGTAAATTTGAGTTTCTACTGATTATGGGTTTTTACTGCAACATATCTAAGAGTTTCGGGATTAATAAACGTATACTTATAATTGATCTTCCGGTATCTAACAATCAATTTTAACCTTGTGTATTATAAAACAAGATATTTAATATTTTACCACAATACATTTATGAAAACTTGAATTTACGCATTTTAGCAAACAAGTTCATATTTTAAACGTATACTACACAAAAAATTATTACTATACATGAAATAGTATTCAATTAATACTAGTATAACTATTTTGTATTATATACTTCAGATTAAAAAGTAAATTAATTTTAATTGTATATTTCTCGTTCATACATGAAATGTAAAAATGTAACATGTAACTTATAAAGCGATAAAATTATATGTCATCAAGGTTAAACTTATAATAATATATGAAATATTCGGATCAGTAATAATGGTTTGTAGATAAAATTATTTTGTAAACTTTTAACATACACTAAAATTATTTTTTTTAAATAGTCAATAAAAGTCAAAAAAATTAAAATAGCTATAAATGCTATTATTTTATTTTTATAATATAATGTTTTCCTAATAATTTATATGTAGACGTTTATTAATTTTTAAATTTAAAATACAAGTAGAGAAACTTATTTTCTTTAATTGATGCCTGTATAATAATAATATAGCAGATAATAATTTAAATACGTGAATATTAATTTTCTGGAGTCCTACTTCTAAATTTTTATTTCTCAAATAGCTCAAAACATAATATAGTATAATAATAGAAGATGACATCTTTCAGTGCCTTTTAGAATTTAAATAAACTTAATAGTTACCCCGAAAATTAAAAACAAATTATATATTTTATTAATATAATAAAGATGCATTATTCAGGGGCAGTCAATAGGATTCCAATATCATTATATATGAAAATCAATATTTAATAGACCAAAATTTTAATGAACAATAATCAAAAAATGTTTTCTATAAATATAGAACAAAATATAATTGGTCGCGACTTATAGGTAAAATAAAATCATATCAGACACTATATAATTGATATAGTGAAAACCAATAAAACAATTCCAACGACATTAATGTACCAAACCCCAAATGTAAGTAGGTATAATATATACGTACTTACTACGTATCTTTATACATATAAAGATAAATAAAACGTCACCAAAGTTATTCCTCAACATGGACATACTCTGTTTAATAATCAACAACAGTTAATCGTTCTGTATATATATATAGGTACATCCATATATACACTAAACCTTCTTAAATGACCTCCTTCAGTATGTGCTTAACTAATGTCACCCAAGAAGCTAAAAATATGTGTTACCTCCAAATAAAATTATTAAAAAAAAATATTTTAATTTTTAATTAACATAGGAATTAATATTTGAATATTATTGTAAAGATTTAATTATTATTCGTAAAATATATTTATGTATAATTTAATAACTATAACAAACAAATTAAAATTTACTCAATTATACAAAAATTGATTTTTTCATGCATAATTTGTGTGTCATTATCATTTTTAAAATTCTACTCTATAAGTAATGTCTATTCTCTAAGTACCGGCGATAGCTCCAAGGATTTAATGTGTATACATTCACAAAAAAAATATAAATTACAATTAGGCGTATATATGTTATTATAAAAGTAACTACAATTACTCTTTTAAAAAGCCTTATCATTATCAGTTTTTTTTGTTAACGGCGGTTTGTGTAGATGACAACCTAATTATTTCGTTTAAGTTCAACGTTATGTGTTTTGATAATAAACAATTTCAAAAAAACTATATATTATTTATTCAATTTTACCCCAAATATTTACAAAGAGCACACGAAAGTTGTCTAGACGAAAAAAAGGATAAAATTATTGTTTGTTTGCAAGTACATCGCGTATGATATGAACAAGATTCAAAATGAGGAAACTGAACGCGAAAACAGAACTATATTATTATGACACAAACACACGTTTTGCATTATAATTTACGTATCGCTAAATTCCTATCATATAATATTTTGTCGACTGTGTTAAAAAGAATGACAAAAAAGAACACGTGATATAAGCATAATCAATAGGTATGTAGACAAGTAAGTTCTTACTTCGTAAAATATCCAAGCGCTGAATATCGTTTGGAACGCATTATAAACTATAAGTATTTTTCGAAGTTGAAAAGGTTTTCGGTTCTCCATCAGTCTAGGTCCAAGTGTCTTGGCAAAATAAGCGTAAAATAGACATATGAACAGCGTCGGGAACGGACTAGACAACATTGGCCAGCCATTTACTCTGGGATCTAAAAATAATATAAGAAGACATAAAATAAATTAAAATACACAAAAATTATTTAATATACATTATTTACATCCGTGAACTTAACATGTCTCATTAAATAAATATTATAACGTTTCAATAAATCAAAAAATGTGTCACTGTCATGTCGACGATAAACATGTAGATTCTATTATTTCTCTTTTTTTTGTATTATATACTCGAAGAAAAGTACTTTCTCAGGATCGCGAAAAATTATTTTATTTTATTATGATTTATAAAAAACGAATAAGAGTATTATATTATTTATTTATAATCAACTATATTAATATAATATTTAGCAGGCCAAATTAAGATTAATTATACTATATATTATAACCTAATACAATATATACACTAACACCATAATGCAATGTACATATTGATCCAATTTAAAGAAAATAATAACAAAATATAAACTAGTATGGGTAAAATATTTTTTATTAAATAACTTAATATTTTTCATAAATAATGGGTGTAATGGGTGTAGTTTTATACAAATGAAACTTCGTATTATACACATTTCCATATACCCATTGTACACAGTTTGAAGGAAAAATACGAACGTTTTAATAATTAGGATCAGTCACGATTTTACTATACACTTCAACTGTGATTATAGCCTTAAAATGCAAACAAAAAAAATCAACTAACTTTAAATTACATTTGACGATAGAAAATAATAAAATAGTTTACACTAAATATAAAATGAAAAAAAATATTGATTATATAATTTCTTGTTACTCGTATTATGTAGCCTAAAACCTAACGAATACATTAAATATTTGGCCATTTAGGTCAATGGATGACTTTTCTTGTTTTCGTATTATCCATAAAAAATACTGAATTAAAACCTATATCATTATATTTTGGTCGAGAGAATAACAAATTGTGTACTCGTTTTCATTTCATGTGCATAATAATTTACACATAAATAATACATCTAGATACGAACTCTAAATGTAGTAAAATATTATATTAAGTACGACGCATATATTAAACTTATTTGTTCTAGAAATTATGATTTTAACATAAAGACAAAAGGACTTAAAGATGGACTTTGCTGTATAATATATTTTATTGAAAAGATACGGAATAATGTGCGTTCATTTACATATGTATAATAAAATAGACGCGTCGCGTTATCTACAAAAAATTTACGCTTTTGCTGTTATGATTATCATTAATTCATATTTGGTTATTTTAGGAGTGAATAATTATTTAATTTTTTTCAAATATCCAAATATTTCGAAATATTTCAGAAGCGCATTTCAATTTTTTGTCTTCAAATAACGAAAGAATAATCATTATACCTTTGAAATATGTCGAATAATTTTTGCAAAATCACGATGACTGACTGCTTTATCAAAATAAAACAAATTTATATGGATAATTTAATTGTGTAGTGTAGGACGGAAGTTCTAACAAAACGAATAATATTTCCATACTGCAGCCTTAGTAAATTCAAAATGTCATTACACATATAAATACTGCGCACATACTTTTTTGTAATAAATTATTATTACCATTATCAATGTTTAATACATTATTCTATGCAACAAACAAAACGTATTTCATTCGAATTAATAAAAACATTCAATTCGAAGGTTTAAAGAAGAAACTGCACATTAAATTCTAGTTGATTGTATGTCTTTAAAAAAGTAATTCTACATTAAATTACCAAGATCTTTTAAAATACTATACAATTAAGTGTTGTTATAAATATACAGGTATTTAAGTACATAAATTTTAAAACTTACGTTTTTAAATCGAAATGAAATTCATTAATTTAAACGATAAAACTCTTTAAAAATAATTTAAAACCATATTTAGTTACAGATCCTTTTAGATAAAAACTTTATTTTAAAATAAATAACTATACTTAAACTTACAAAACTTTATGCTTTAAATAGTTTAAATTAATAAATATAGATATAAATAATATATGAATTCTTTTTTACACCATTCGTCATAATTTAACAATATAAGTATTACACAGTTTTTTTGTAAAATATTTTTCTTAAACGAACTCATTTATTAAAATTATGTTAAAATATAAACAAATGTAAAAATGATAATTTTGTATATTATCAACAAAATATACAGTCAATAAATACTTAAAATAAATAATGTAAACACAATTTAAAATTCAATTTGAAAAATGTATTACATGAAATAAGAAAAAACCTATTTTATATGGGCGCCTAGCAATTATATTAATCGATACTAAGTGTAGGTAGTGTGCAGTGCATATTTTTGCTTAAAATCAATCAATCTAATATATATACATAGGTAATACATTGTATCGTAACTACTAACAAAAATTTAAGTTGAATATAAATTAAACATAAATATTTTTCAAAAAGTATACGAAATGGTGGCATTATTTCGTTATTTTTTATATAAAAAGTATTTTCAATGAGGTATGATTAACAACAAAATATTTATGCAATTTCCGAAATTTTCTAAGAATTGAGTGGAATATCCAAAATATTAATTCTCTTAAGCGTATGAAATTACGTCCAATTTTTAATCAGTAATCACTATTACGTTTTCCTATATTTATTACTTCAAAATTATATTTGTCTGAAAAAGTAAAAATTATACTTATAAAAAAACAATAATTTATCGTTCTGCTCAGAATCTATATATAGTAATTTTGAAATAATTTATATCGTTACAAAATATCGATGGCGTTTAAATAATCTTTTTATATTAAAAATAATTTCAGATATATTTATATTATTAATCAATGTTTTTAAATACTTATAAATATTTTGCGTTAAAAATATTTGCGTTTCTAACAATTCACTTTACAAAGATCTCAACATCGAAACCATCAACAAAATTGCACACATCCGTTCAAAAAATTTCACATTAAACTAACCAATCATTTCAACCCTCCTATTTATTTCATTTAAGATAGTGAAAACTTTCCCAACAATCACCCCCATCGATTAAAATTACACTGGTATCTTAATAAAATAACACAGGGATCTATTAAATCCCGAGCTTTAGATTTCAATCCTGAGGATTCTGTAACCGAACAGTCTCCAATACTAATCAAGTTATGTATTTATTAAAAAAAAAAATTTTAATTTGCTTATTGTATATATGATACAAATTGTAAATATTTTATTTTTATATTTAAAATATAAATATTCTGTTTTATAAAACCACAAATTATTAAGTAGTATATATATACATACATACAATATAACGATGTTCAATCTTTTATTCTATAGGTAAAACCAACGATTTAATTTATTTATATACTAAATATGATAAACACGATATTGTTTTAAAAAGATCAGAATATGATGTATGTACATTAATAATAGATATCTTATATTTATTTTCCTATATTACAGTGATTAAATCATTAAGTTATAAAATTAATAATTTGCAATTAAAATATCGAATTAATTCATTTAATATTCATAAAGGGCATTTTGAGTGTATTATACATTTAAATTATTTCCTTTAGTATTCTTTATAGGAATAATTTTTAAAACTTCATATTTACCAGTTAACAACAAATATATATGTGTGCGTGTGTATGTGTATTTACGTCCAATAGGTATATTTTTCACATATACGAGTAAACAATTGTTACGTGTTAGTAAAAAATAAATTCTATTCGGAAAAATACGATTTAAAATCTTAATGCTTTATATCAAGTGCACTCGAGCGTCAATTGTAACACATAGGGAGATGATGATGATGGGGAGTGTTAAAGGAGTAGAAAGAAGTAAAACAACCAAAAGCGATAAAATATTTGTTTGGAAATTTCGAATAGTCGAATATGTTACCGATATCAGGGAAGTCCCTTTTTATAGCGTGTGTATAATAGAAAACAAAATGCCGATAACAGGTGCTGTTAGTGCTGTCACGGGACGAAACCCCGCAATATATATATATATATAACCTGGGGTCTAAACAATGCACTTTCTGTGGCAAAGAGAACCATACACGGCGGTAGAAAAACCAACGTAGACGACGATTGCGAAATATAACAAACTCGAGGGTTATATGTGTGTACGAGTGTGGGTAGCTGAAAATGTGTGGTGGGATAGAGTGGAGGAGTGAGCCTTGTCCACAATTTATACGTGATCTCGGACTGAGAAGAAAAATAAACAATATTCCATCGTGTTTAGCATTTAAAAAAAAACGTACATAGAAAAAAGTTATACGTATTCACAACTCGACGACTTACCCATAATGGTTTTCACGTATAATAGGAAACCATACCAAACTATATATATAACCGACTAAAATATTTGTTTATCAGGATAAATAATATATGTGTATTCCTTAGAAAAATATTACTTATAATGACCTACATCCACACCTTTCTCTGGGCAATTTTTTCTCCCACCAATCACCATGATTATACACGCTACCACTGCAATTGTCGCAGCTTTCCTATTGACCTATTCCGCGGGTCTACATTATACAGTGCAGTAATAAATTATAATTTCTTCGAGATAAACATTTTTGACGTATTTTCGGGATCAAAGTCATCGATTTAGTTGCACCGTTAAAAGAATAATCTATTATAATATTACGATATTGTAGTATACTCACCACTTTTGTTATCCATTACGTCGTGGTAACTGTCGATAAAGTTTAAGACTAGTTGTGCCATTTTAAAAAATGTTTTATTTCTATTATTATATTTTGTTTTCTTTAGATTTGTACGGTGACTAGTTCCCGTCTGTCGTTACTGAAATAATAAAAAAAATTATATTAATACACACACATAAATTATATAACATAAATGCTTATAGCGAAACATATATATAAATGGCGGAAAAAACAAAACAAAAACACATAACAGTAACAGTACGAGTTTTAAGAATCGACGAAACTCGCACGTAACAAACAAAATAGGTATTCCGTTGCAATGCGAAAACAATGAGGAGATTTTTGAACCAGGAAAAACACAGGGTATATGTACTAAACAACGTAAACAGGAAGCATAGGCGCGAATTTAATAATTAAAAAAGATTATAAATAAACTCCCGAAGAATTCAGGTTAGTCTCGTATTGTACTTTATACAACGTATTTAATAATAGTAGTAATAGTAGTAATAGTAGTAGTAGTAGTAGTAGTAGTAGTAGTAGTAGTAGTAGTAGTAGTAATAGTAGTAATGGAAATATGTAGAATAAGCAAATTTACCTCATACACACAAAAAATATATATATATATATATATATATATA
>JAIPRN010002502.1:0-29780 GCA_025469175.1 Geopemphigus sp. TES_GeoC_2020 | reverse complement strand
TATATAGCTAATAGAATTTCCCGGTGTCGCAAAAATCACAAAACACACTCCAAAAATAAAAAAAAACCTATTCCGTTAATATGTTTCCTACCTTGACACATATTTCAGCTCGTTTTCGTTTCCAGCGGACTGATCAGCTACAGCAACACGGCTGAAACCCCATTTATAACGTACAATCACAACTATGCTCACAATATTGATTTTTATTTTAATGGCTTAATAAGAAACAAAAAAAAAAAACAATTTACAACATGTTTTGAATTTTTTTTTCCATCCATACAATATATGAAATTCTAAAACACGTAAATCTCTAAAACGTATACCATACAAACATACACACACACGCGCGTACGTACGTATATAATATTATAAATTATACGCGTACACGTGTACCATATAATATGTATAGTATTCATTTTTTGCCCGGTTTCCTATACGCCATAACCATAATCGAAAATACCTTTCCGCCATACACGCCGTCCGCGCGTACAACGGCGGACCACCCACAATTTCCCCACTCCTCCGCCGTTACGACAAAAAAATTATAAACTAAGTGACGAAATAGATTCCATTTTCCAGTGAAAATACCCGTGAGACTATTATCAACGATTTTAATTTCTCAATTTCGCTTTACCACTAATACCGTACATTTTTTTCTAATTGCCAAGTCGTTCGTTTAATATTCGTTTCGTTCGACGTTCGTGTTTATATAATCACCGATCAGGAAGAAATATTATATTATATTTAGATATCATTTTATTCATTTAGTTACGTATTTATGTATTTACATATATATATATATATATATATATATATATATATATATATATATACGAAATTTATTATCCCCCGTAAAATAATTATCATAATCGAAAATTTAACGAAATAAAAACTTCGTTTAACGTGTGTACATACTAACGGAATATATTTATCGAAAAATATTCGACTTTCGTCGATTTTAAACGATTTAAAATTTTTCAATTACCCTCCCCCTCACCACCATTCTTGTAACAAAATGTCGTAATCACCCTCGCCGTTAATGAACCACGGGATCTGTCTATATATAGATATATGGGGCGCGTTAACTACGCTCGCGACGCCGTGGAATTCAATATACGTAATAATAATATTAGGTACACGACACCGAGTGAATATCATCGATGGTATTCTTCGGTCACTGCCATCCCGTTCGCGCGTAGGTCAATGTTATGGTAATGCGTCGCCCGTCGCCGTTTATTATTTAGATCACATCGCGCCGGGAATATCGAACGACGGGACGGGAAATCCGTACGCTCGGCGGAGCGATCTCAATGCCTCATCGGCGTGCGTACCGATGCGGAATTTTTCCACTTTATATTATTTATTATTATACATACATTTTCCCGTCTAACTCGACCCCGTACATATTTATATATTATTATATATATTTATTTTTTCGAAGAGGGAAAAGAAAATTGGCGACGAGGTGGAATTGTTGGGAGCGCGGAGCGAAACATTATATACGTATATTTTTGAAAATCGATTGCAACCAGGAAATTTCCCTACGCGCTCATACACACACACACGGTGTCCTCTTCCGCAATTTCTCTCGCTACCATCCAACGATATTATGTTCGACGATATTTTTAACGCAAGATTAAACACGGGCATAGCCGCCCAACAGTTTACCGTATCGTCGACAAGACACATACGAATATAGCGTACACGATGTGTGTGTGTGTGTGTGTGTGTTTGTATACAACGACTGTAGTTCGTACGGGTAAAACGTGGTTTTCTTTTTTTTTGGAGGAAGTTTTTTTAAATTTTTTACGTAAATATTTCCGACAACGACTCAAACGATCTCGGCGAAAAAAAACGGATCATTCGGTTCGATTCTCGAAGAGAAATGACTCGACAATGATTTTCAAAAAAAAATACCCTCCACCTTTCACTCCCCCCTTCTCTGATATAAACGAAAAATTTCGAATTCAAGCGCAGCCAACCATACGCCACATAATATAACCGGACGACGGATTACGCCTATTAATTAGGTTTAGTGTACGCGACTATAGGTCACTGCGTATCGCGAAGCATGCTCGTTTTTACGAAGCGTGAACGACTTCGTTTTAGTATCCATATAAAAAAAAAAAAAAACAAGACGCCGATTATCGATTATTACGCCGAAAGGAAAGCCAAAACGGTTTAATTATTATAATGGCAATTCGTCTAAACTAGCCGTCGATCGTTAAACCGATTTCAACAACGACGAAATTGACTCAATCAACACTTAAAAATAGTTAACGCGTTTTGATGGAGAACACCGATCGATCGGAAGTAATCGCGAATAAAAAGCGAACAAATTAACTCGACGGCCAAACAGAAATAAATTCCGTTATAACACGCGCACGTTCAACCGTCGCGAATCGATAACCGTCGTATTATATTATATTCCGTCGAGACGTTACGTAGCGTGTAGGTTTTTCGGTATAAAACACGCGATGATAACGACGAATCGTGTTTTCGATTATTATTCGTATTCAATAACGGTTTATGGACGTCGCGCGTTTTAAATCGCTTCTCATCGACGCTTTTACGATCCCGTAAACCATTTCGGTGTGCGAATGGTAGCCACCCACCGTTGCACAAAAGTTACCCTCCACCGTCTCGCACACACTCGTACCCGTTGTGAATCAATAGCGTGTAGATAAATACGTACCGCAGGCGTCGAAGAAGGGTTGGCAAATTATTTTCCGTAATCGAAAAATTAACGCGTCCAAAATGCTCTTCCCCACCACCACCACCAATCCGCAACACACGAGCGGACATAGACGGAGTCACGATACACAAATGTCCCCGGCGTTCGCGCAATCATTTCCTCCTATTCGGCGGACGAATCGGAACGTGGCGGTTCATATATTCCGAATCGTTCGTTAAGTTGATTGCGATTGAAACGTGTCAAATAAATTGCGCGTGTACTGGCCGTTCCGCGTTATATTCAATTAGACGAATTATTCGATAAAATAATAGAAAACGTAATTCGTTTAATCGCCACTGGCGGCGGTACGACGCAAAACGTACGCGCAAATAATAACAACTACCGGCGGCCCTCCATACATATATCCGCGGTCCTCACAGTTTTATCGCGTTCGCGTCGTTTTTTTTTTTTTATTTCGATTAAACGTACGCGCCCGCGACGGCACGTGACGTTCGGGCGGTACTGTTTACGTTCGACGTATTGTCGGCAAAATATAGATTTTCGTACCGCCGCCGCACGCGAGGTCGATGATTAGGTACGCAACCAAATGCCCAGTCAGCGTTTCGAAAATGGGCGATTCCACGAGAAGTTGGGTGTTTAACGGTTATTAAATACGCCTTACGGACGGACGTTTCTCGTTTAACCGAACCGTTACGACGACATGGAGCTATTGTTTTTTCCCGTTTTTTCCGCCAAAACTTTCGGTTAATTACTGACGGCGAAGAAGTGACTGCGCGCACGCGTATACAAACACACACACACACACACACACACACAAGCGCGCCCGGTTGATATAAACTATTTTACGTTGCCGCGGCGCTCACGGCCGAATAAAAACGAGTCGTAACTTCTCCCTTTTCATTTAGGTTGGTATATAGTAACGCGACACAAGGGTGACGGTTAAGAGGGGTGGTTACTCCGATCTCGCCCGATTTATTTCCTACTTAATTATCTTTAATTAAGGGTTTAATTACGGCGCTCGCGCGATCACATGATCGCGCGCTTTTCGACCGGTCATTTATATTTTTTACGCGATAACGGTTATAATAACGACCGAAAACGAAATTAGAAATAAGCGAGCGAACTCGGTATTTTGTGACTACCTGCCGTGAATTGAACAAACGTATTTTCGCCGCCAAAATACGTAGGCAACTCTGAATCGATATCGCGGACGTATACGTCGACACTACAGTGGCGACAATTAGATAACAATATCGTCGAAAACGACGAAAATAGTATTCGAATATATCATAATCCATAGAATACTGTTTTCGAAATTACTTGAAACATTTTCGCATGGAATATGAATGAGAAAAAGCTATTATGGAAAAATTCGTTCGGGGGCAATAATAAAGTAAGGAAAACGAATTCAGCTACTCGACATAGTTTTTCCACCACGTTTATTACGCATCGTAGTTCGTGGCCACTTGTCTATGCCAGTACGTTTCAAATATGATACAGTCGTCGTGACACCGTCCCGGAAAAACGATTTCTAAAATTTTTATGAAAATTGTCAATAGTGGTGTTTTCTGAAATGACGACGAATCGAATGGACACCCGCGATTCGGAAAAATCGTATTAGGTAGAGTGTTCGCTCGCACGTTTCAAACTCCTAGAGAAATCGACTTTTCAATTACGCTCGGTCTTCCGGTACCAATAATAGTAAAACATTTTGCCGACGTCGATGTGACCGCGATATAGCGCACGACTGTAAGGCGTATAAAATAAGGGCTGAAGAGGGTAAGGAAGTGTGTAAAATTGAACAATCAATATATCACCGTCGTAGTTTCATTTGTGTGTGTGTGTGTGTGTGTGTGTATATATATATAATGAAGCTAATGGCGAATCAAAACCGTTTCCACCGTCGCAGTCGTCATGTCTTTCTGTCTGTCTATTCGCTGTCACACGCGCGTTATAAAACGTCACGAGGAGGGCGTGCACGCGCTATCGTTGACACGACGATGGAAGTGGTGGTAAGGTAACAGCAACCGCGGCCGAGGTCGAAGATAGCAGTGTCAATCTGTGTGCGTGCGTGCGTGTGTGCGTGTTCGTGTGTGTGTGTGTATGTGTGTGCTAATGCACTCCGACAAGAATGACAAGAGAAACACATTTAGTTTGGCGCGCGCGGGAAAGGTGACGCGCATGCGGCGGTAACGTGCCCGAAACGCAAGTACCGTCGCCGCCTTTGCCGTAACCACCGCGCGCGATGAATAATTGTCGACCATCCATTTGTGTTCGGTACGCGTTCCTCCTATCCCGCCGCCGTTCCTTCAAAGTCCTGTCGCCACCGACACCGTCTCCACCCTTCTCCCACACCTATACCTTAAGCTGTGCTTACAGTTACGCTTGCCTTCACATACACACACACACACACACACATCGAGTTAGAGCCGATTGCTTGACGTTTTCGCGGCGAGACAGTTTTGCCCGCAGACGTGATAGCTTTCACGTTTTCTCCTTTCTCCTCCCCGACGCTATTACCACCGCCCGTCCAGCTCGGAACCACCGTTCCGGGTGTACATGTCGCTACTACTATACTTTTGATTGATTCTAATGGTTTCGGCTTCGAATTCTATCTCGCTGATAAATCGTCAGAAAACCCTCCCTTTTTTACACTTCTCCCGTCGACGCGCCTTCCGGCCATGTATGTACACGCTTGTGTACGATTTTCCGACAATCGTACTGGTAGGTACAGTTGACGAGACAGTGACAACGCCCGGCAAACGTGAACAACAACGACAGTAACTCCGCGATAATTCATCGATAACATATTTACTCGCGTAAATAATAGTGAAGGGAAACATTTACTCGAATACGATAAGTGATATTAATAATAGGACTCGTTGTTAAAAGTCAGAACGAGGAAAACAAAGTTAATTTTTACTATAACACGAAAATGAAACAGTACTAAAGTAATTCGTGTTTGTACCTGTCGATATAATATACGGAATCCATTGTGTATTGGGTTATACTTTGAATATTTTAATTAAAACGGATTTTCGAAGACAACTTTTCAGTATTTACGAGTTGGCGACTACTTTTTGTTATACCAGCGGTAACTCTTATTATCGGACGTCCATATAAATATTCGCCCGTAGCGTGTTAACTAAATTCGACAATTACGATAACCAATTATAACGCGTAGTTAAATTTAAACTTCCGCACAAATTTCGACTAATTTACCGAATTAGTTGTAGTAAGTGAACTAAAAGTATATGTAGACGAAAATTATCGTTTTAACAACTCCGAACGGCCACCTTCGGTATTCAGTCTTCGCAACAACGATAATTCGCGTTACGCGAACGGGTGTGTGAGGTTCTTTTTTTGGTCTTTTGCCATTGTTATTGTAACTTCATACTCTCGTTAAACGCTTTTCGTGCACAACGCTTATCGATTTGTATCGAAAACGGTTTTAAATTATTTACGACTTAAATATTCAAACACGAACTATTATGTGTATATAATATAAGTGGGTCTAAACGCCAATAAAAACACCATAAACTTCGTGTAGTCGTCGTGAACCAATATGATTCAGAAAAGCGACACGCAAGGGTAAAACTCGCGTTATATAATAAACCGGGTCATCGATTCGTCGTCGTTCGACATATATAAATATATCGTAATACGCGCGCGTATATGCGTATTTATATTCAATTATACGACCACTTCCCGGGTTTGTTAAATGAAAACATTTATTTTAATCGTACACCGGTATTATTATTATTTTGTACGAAACAAGCGATAACTGTCTTAAAAGCTCCGTTGTTCGTCTTAAACGTATTACAGTGAAATACAATGCAAGAGAGAGCGTGCAAACAAAATACGGATTAATTTAGAATAATGGAAACACTATAGCGCCCCCAATAATATTATAGCGTTGAAGTTCGTTTAATAAAAACGTTTAAAACGTAAAAATTGCGCGGGGCGCTTTTCTGTATCCACCTAGCCGTATAATAAATATACGCGTGCGAAATTATTTTTACGTCGCCGTGACGTTTGAAAACGGTACATAAATAACTAATTTACCGGTACGTTACTCGAGTGCGGAGGAGGAACACGGGCGTATTAAAATTATCGATTAAATATTTAAGTCGTTTTATATACACTTGGAGGCGCGAGTTCGTTTCAAATCCGTTGGAAACAAATCGTTCAATTATTCCAGATAATATTTCGTCATATATAAAACGGAACCGTCGTTCGAAAACGTTTCTATCAAATCCGAATAAACGAAAACTTTGTCTCAAATTTGATTATGCGACCCGAAGTTACAAATTACGGTACGAAACGATAAAACGTTCTAAATATATTCGAACGAATCACATTTGGAGTTATAAACTAAAACCAATAGTGAAGATGAACGGCCAAATTGAAATTGGGAAAATCCTACGTCGTTCGTCCTAATTAATATGACGGACCATCAACATAAACACGTCGAAGCCACGAAACTTAACGTGTGAACGAATTATCGTACCGTTTAGATTTTTTTAAAAGGTCATGTACAATTTTATTTCGGTTTTATTACACAAGTTTTTTTATTACGTCTCAAGTGAGGTGAACAAATGATAGAAGTTCTAAGTTCAAACGCGATATATATATATTGTAGGACAGCCACTATATATAGACGTCGAAAAAAAAAATACAACCTCACCAACGGGTTACGTTTTCTCGATTGGCTCGTATAAGGATTCGCGCCGAATGCCCTTGTAAAATGCATTATTCAGATAGTCATTATACCGTCATTGGATCGGTCGAAGGGATGAGAATGAGAGCGGGGGAGAGGAAAAGGAGACGGCAGATACAAAAAGTAAGTTCAGCGTTTCACGTTCCACCCTTGCTTTAACGCTTGTTTAGGAGAGCCTTTAGTAAATTTTACTTTTTGCGTGTGTGCGCGCGTGTAAAATATAAACCTAAGCACCGCACGCACCATATAGCCGTCCGACTCGAGCACAATGTCTCATTTTCTTTTCAGCTCTTTTTGTTCACGCCTGCAGACCATACAGAATACGTATAATAATCAAAAGGACGCTGCGCGGCAATCATTATACGCGACCACTTTGTAAAAATATATAGGGGAATATAAAAGGCGACAAATATAATACAACGAAAATTGTATTTCGTATTTCCTACGTTTTCGAAAAAAAAAATAATACACCTAACGACGGTTCGTACGAAAGATGTACCAAATAACGCGAAACTCGTGCCGTTATAATTATTATAATTACTTTTAAGAATTTTTCAAAAAACACATTTTTTACGCATCTTTTTTTTAACGCCCGTATAAAAATATGATCGTCGTTTTTGCTCGACTTATTTTACCGTTAAATGTTCCGCGCAAACATTTTATTGGGAATACGTAGCGCGGATGTGAGGTAACGGCGAACATAAAATGTGTTAATTCTACTCGTAAACGCACGTATTTTAGTGCACTACGGAAATACGCAATTGCTGAAGTGTGATATTTACAACGTTCGTTAAAAGCAAATAAATTACGACCACGTATTTCGGAACGAAAACAATTCTGAGGACTACTACTTTAAGGATATTCTAAACAAAACATTAACGTCATTCATCGGTCACTAGGGGCAACACAAAAGTTTGTCGTTTCGTCAAATGAATAATTCATCATCGTTTGTTTGATAAAATATTTACATTTCGAGTACAAAGTAAATAATCGACTTTCACATTGTTCACCGATCCGATTGGCTAAATATGTATATAAAATTCCCAACGATAACGATAGATACTTGTATATAATTATTATAGAGTCGCGAAAAGTATATTAAAAGACTCGCGACGATCGTCCACTCGTCGTCGTATTCAATATGTATGTATATATATATATCGTATCATTCCCGGAAGTAACGGACATTATCTCCATTTGTATTATTTTACATGAAAGACGGGATGGTAGTTTCCATTAGTCTTCAATTGTCCGCCAACGTATCCGACGTTTCGAAAATAAATTTCTTCGATTATATAACGAAATTTACAAGAAAAACGCGAGGGATGACGATTATAATTATGAAAATCGAAAAAAATAGCGATAATGTCCCAGGGAACAGATATAGAAACGCGATTTTAAGATGGATCGCGAAATTCGCGATACGAATTTTTCATTCGAGGGCATTAGGACATTAGATTCGTCTTTGATATAATATTATGATTAATACAGTTACGCAAATAAATGTCATTGATCACGCCGAAATGAAACGACGAAATATTTGTACGAGACAAACGAACGTAAGTGTACCGACCACGTTTGTTTGTACAAATATAAGTCGGCTCACGGAAATATGACGAATTATTTATACGTGTGCGTTGTGATTAATGTATTTTTTATTAAATCAAAATCGAAATAAAAAATGAAAAATTATATTAAATTTTTTTCTTTACGCGAGAAAGCCATTATGCACGTGCGATTTTTAAAAAAGTTTTGTTTAGATTTCGTCGTAAATATTCAGACGAATTTTAAATTTCATTTTCCACATTATTCAGTAACTATAAATATCCACTAGACTTATTTTGCTGGACGGCCGCGCGCGTTTTGCCGTTGCTCACTAATAGAAATCGGACCGTCTGGTAAACGCCACGAAATTGCAGTAACTCGACCGCGAATATATTCGGGGAGAAACTGTCGATTCGTAACGAAACGGACGATTTGAATGACGCGACAATATTAAAAATTGGAAGGGTCGATGGATATGCGAGCAGCTCGAGGCGGGACCAGTTAAAAGCGTTTCTGAATCGAAACGCAATGAACGCGACAATGATTTCACGTACTCTGGCAACAATTTGCGCGATCGCCGCGCGTCAATTGACACGATAAACACATTAGTTTTCGCAAAACAAACGTCGACATTTTAAAACGCTAACGAAATAAACGATACATTAGCAAGCTATTCGCCGATCGTTACGTTCGATACGCGTACACCATGAAACGAGTGGTGAACACACGACGTCCGTGAATCCGACATAAAATGGGACGCACGCTAGGCGGTTCGTATTCGTACGTTTTTCCTCCGGTAAGTATTTCGGAATACGCGGCGACAATATAATCAATGGCCGACGCACATTAACGAACGTCGATTCGAGCGTAATCGAATCGCGGTCAACTATAGACCGGTAGCGTACGTTTACGGAACGTAAATACGCGTTTGCCGACCACGGCGGGCTGACGAATATGTCGGCTAATCGGAAAACGAACGAAAAACACCTATATTCGGCATCGGTATACGGAAACCCGCGTAAGAATGACGGACAATGGACGTTCGAAACCGCGGCGCTCGAAATAATACGACCAATCGGCTAAAAAAGACCCAACTACCAGACCGCCTCTCCCACCCGCTTCGGGGGCAATCTAATGTACGCATACGATATATACCGTTGTAGAGTACAATGTCCGTCTTCGTTGCCGTTCGCTTGTCGCAATACCGTCCAAGTCGGTCCGTCAGACGCTGGAGAAATCCGCACGTACGTATGTATACATATATATATATATATATACATATGAACGAATAAATAAATATATATATGTACGTACATAACGTATATACGATCGTACGAAATATATTGTATATATTATACGGCGACGTATATAGAACAACTCTTCCAGCGTGCACTCCGGTGTTTTTCATCGAAACGCGAACGCGTGCAACGACGGCGGCCACGCGCATATATATATATGTATATATATTTACCACCGACGTGCCACTCGCCAGACTTCCTCTTTCAAATGCTAATGCTTTAAAACGGCTGGGCCGAGCAATACTTCTCTCTCTCGCTCTCACGCCTAATCCGCGTCCTCCTCGACAGTCCCCCAACCACACACACACACACACACACACACACAACCATCACACGGTCACGGCCGGCACTTCAAAACCCGAATAGGCGTTTTCTACCGACCCATTTCGGTCACTTGATATTCGCATTCATTATACACCCCGTCCCTATTCCTCACTCCCCAACTACCCAAACCCAACGTTCTCGTTATAACGCCGTCACTGTTGCAATAATGTACGCCCGCCTCTATATTCACGCGCGCCAGACACTAATAATTTACGTCGGAACCTTTATATTATAACGGCGATCCGGCGGTCGGTCGGTATTCCTGGGAGGGACGGAGGGGGAGAAATAAAGACATTCGTATTTATATTTTTTTATTATATTGTAACGACCGAATAAACGTATTTTGGTTATTAATTTTGTTTTTTAATCGTCTAAAATCCGTTACACGACGACTGTGTATATTTCCGTTAAAAAAAACCGGAACAAAAATATCGAAAACCCATTTGCCGAGTAGCGTTATACTAGTACGTATATACGTATACTATTCGCTTCGAAAATACTTTAATGTATGGCCCGTAATATTTCGTTATAGGGAAAAAAAACAACATACCGTGACGAGGTAGTTTTATTTTAAACACGCTACATACTTAACGTGTATTTACGGAAAAAATAAAAGTAACTTATAATTGACAAAGTTCGCTAAATAACTTTGAAAACACAACGACGCACGACAGCAATCAATACATATATATATATAAAAATACGTAATAATATTTTATTACGAAATTTCGATTAAGGACTGCGAATCGCGAACGAGGTTACATATCCGTTTTTATGGCCAGCTAGACGTTCGGCATCGCACTGACACGACCCAATGAGAACGCGTCGCGGAATAATGGGGAAAAAACCAATACGTCATAAAGTGCGGCGAAACTTCGCTGGATATCGGCTGCGGGCAATATCGCCGTATAATTGTACGTAATCGTCCACCGAACGTATTATTTTTCGGTTAGACGAAGTGTATCCAATCTACGTGGAGTAGCGGAATCGTTTATGAAATACGAACGTCGATCGGAATCGATTGCCAATCGCCGAACCGCAAATACCCGCTGTTGTTTTAATCGATCGAGTCCCGACGATCGTAACGGCGCGGACGGTAAACTTTTAGACCCGTCTTATTATTACCGTCCATTTACGGCACGAGAACGGGAATTACGTTCGACGTTTCGATCTTTTGAACTCGGCTTCCGAGGGATCCAGTATTTTATATACCGCCGATATATTTATATACAATTATTAGTAGTGGGAATGAACGGGACGAGGGCCGAGAGGAAATAATAATAACCGATTCGCCGGTTGAACGGACGTAATATGGCGCGCGCGCGTGAAAGGGGTTATAGACTGTCTGCCGTCATCTCGGACTCGAGTGCCGCCGGCGACGACCCCGAGACTCGATTGCCGACGAACCGGAAATGAACAGGTGCGTCGTTTTGTACCGCTGTTGCGGCACCGTTGCCGTACAATCGCACTATACATACATACCATCCGTCCATTCCGTCAGACGACGACGCGGTTTTCTCGTCTCCCCCGGGCACGAGTACCTAATGAACCCTGTACTAGACGAAACACCGTCGCCGTTGCGCCATCAACGTAAACATGTGTATGATTTCGTCGAGATATATTGACGGAGCACTGCTTGGACAAAGAGAGAATGACAATCGAAATTAAAGATACTAATCGGCCATTGTTTTAACATTACGAATTTGCTAGCGACCGGAGTAATATTTTAAACGAGAAATTGTCGGTAATCGGAGCGAGTCTACCGTAATACGCGTATACGTGTATACAAATATTCGTACGAAAGACGAACGACGTGACGAATCATCGTTAGGGGCTGCGAGGAGAAGGAATGGTAAGTCGACCGAAAACCGTCGCACGCACCCTCACGTTTGACCTAGAATAGTAACCAAACCCGACGCCATTGTCCGCGACGTCCAGAATTGTTCAGAATACTCGGATTTCAACCAAAATATATACGTATATACGACGATGTCGTCGAGAATTAGTCCCGTCGTCCGCCCGAATCAAATTGGCTTAATTGGCTCGCCGACTTTACGACGACACGCTGACTAATGTCGTACAACGGTAATCCGCCTACGTTACGCCCGTACACCATCCCTAACCGTTCTCCTCGACTCGGCCGTTTACTGACTATGACGTTTGTCCAAGACACGCGCCGGGCCGGCGGATGAAGCCGTCCGCTCCAAACGATTTTGACGCGGGGAAAATCCGCGTCGTTGGCGCGATTAACTCGGTTACGTTATGCTCGTCGAGTGTCGGTGACTAGGGAAGGGGTAGGTTGATGTTGTCGTATGTCAAAAATAAATTTGTATATATATGTGTATGTGTGTGTGTGACGCGCGCGCGTGTATAATAGCGAAAGGGGAAAACTCGGCGATTCGGAAAATAACGATTGAATCGATTCGCCATCCCCGCCGCCAATGGTTTACGAACGACGATTTCAATTCCATTCCAAAGCTAATATGATATACAATTTCGGCGAACAATTATAACGTCTTAAGACGATTCTCATTACAGTACACGCGACATCGGTCGTTAATTATTTAAAATCCGAACGGACGATAAATATATATATACACGGTGTTCTACAATCAAATACAGGGGTAACAATGTTTCGAAGTTTATGAAAAAAAAAAGCGTATTGTATAACACACGTCAATTACGTGGCGTGTTATCCAAGAAGTTTCGAGAAAATCGATTTTATATTCCAGACGAAGAAATTAAATTAAACGAGCGGAAAGTTTTCGACGCGAAACGAACGAATTCATACGGACAATTTAAGGATTTATACGTACATGTGCGTGTACCCGTACGTGTACGGTTCATATTTCCGGACCGCCGTATCGTTTTATTCGAACCGAAACCGTTCGTCGGAAACAATTTATCGAATCGGCTTACTGTCGAAGACGACGCGACCGTAACGCGAAACAAAAATCGGAACCGCTGTCGCGGGCGTTGCGGAAATCGGTGATCGTCGTTATTAAACGCAACGTATGACGGCGAGCCCGAAAATACTGCGGAGAATCTGAAGTGTCGGGTGTGGGAAGGTCGGCCACGGACGAGAGTTTTGCACACGCCACGCCGTTGTTACGTAAACCGGTGAACGAAATGACCGTCTCGCCGCGGCAGCAAACAACGACCACACTCGACAACGACGTTATACGTAGCGTAATTAGTTCGAAATTGGTACGTTCGCTCAGGGCTGCGTGCACGCACCACGTAGCGTTTGTTTTTCGTTGAATGCGCGGCGGCGTGGGTACGAAACGGCGGTGTTGATTTTACGAGATTATATCGGACGGCTGATGTCAAACGCTCTCACGTCTTCGGCGGCGCGACTCGAATTAAAAACAGAATGTCCCGTCACAATACACCGATTAGACGGTTTCCTGTATCGACGACGAAAACGCCATGGGACGGTGCTGCGTGCGTAATAATTCGCCGCGATCAGGCGTCGTCGTTACGGGCGCGTCCGACTGTGAAATCGGTTCTTGCGATAATCGCGTCGTATTCGGCGCAAAGCGGAAACTAGTTGAAAGGGACGAACCCGTGAGCGAACGATTTCTGATAATGAACAGAGCCATAATCGTACGCCGAGGGACGGGTTGAATTTTGCAGACACATCATGCTTGACGACCGGCTCGCATCACGCACGTAGCACCGTCATCGTCCCTTCCACCCTAGTCTAACCTAATCTCTGCAGTTCCGCGACCGTTTGCAACCCTAAAATCCCTCGCGCCCATACCGTTCGAACAATTTTCTCCGTCTCTCGCCGTTCGCCGCCGCAGCTACCGCCGCCGGTCCCCACGGATACCGTCGCTTCCCGGGTACTACGCCGTTACCCCCTTTCGGCCCTTCGCCCGACACACGGAACCCCGCAAGACCATACTAAACCATCACGTAACTTTGCCATCACCCTCGCGCCAATGCACAACTCACAATAGATGAGGATGCGAGTAAATCTTTATTGAATAGTGGAAAGGCGCGCTACCGTGCCGCGCCCTCCCAGTCGAAACAAGCGCGCGATTTACGCGACTCCGACGGGCATTTCTCTTTTGCTGCTATACCGCGGCGCGCATCGTCGTCTTCTCGATCAACAACAGTACATCTCGTACGTGTACAAACGTCGAACGAACGTTTTTTTTTGTCGCTAAGGAAACGAAATCGTTCGACGTGATAAAAATTACCGGGAGACGAAACGTTATAGCGCAATATACGTGGCGCGATTAACGCGGTGGCCCGAACCGCGTTGGATTACAAGGAATAAACCGACCGGGAACGCTCGTGTGCCACGACTTGCACAACACGCGCGCTCCGAACGGGACCGAAAGTTTATAATTATTTTTACCCAATTACGAACTTTCAATATCGCGCTAGTTACCCTAGTTATAAAACTCATTAGTCGGTACTCGGCTGTGTAAACTTCATTTGACTAAAACAGCGCGTTAAAACGAACAATGCTCGGAGAAAAAAACGCGGTAAAATATACCTGTTTTTATTACGCGAACACCTCATTAGCGTACGTTTTACATCGGATACTAATTAATTCCCGTATTTATCAAAATGTACTAAAGTTTTTCACGGAAATATGAATGCATTTTGGTTTACGCGTTCTATCGCCAACGTAATTCGTATAACGCCAACAATTTATTCGTCGAAATCACGTTAGATCCCCGATTTCAACGTTAATCCGATTTTATTTTCGACGTTTCGTTAAATACGTAGGTTTTTTTTCAAATAAAACATATAATATTTGTCTATTAAGCGTCTCTTAGGCGATAGGCACTGACATACATCCCGAGGTTTTAGCAATTTTTTTGTTTACCTCGTACGCGTGTTCACGTACGTGTAATTCGAAAATTTGGACATTTTTTTTTATTAAAATTCGTTATCGTATTTCGAATGAAACGTCACGCGTCACGACAATCATAAATCTATGGACTAAAATAGATAAATTTCCGATTAATATAGGTATAATTTATTCGATCAATTGTTAACAAAACGTGGAAAAAATATCTCGGGCGTTGTAAGTTGACGTTCGTCATAACTTTGAATTAAAAACACGATTTGAATTGTATACAGCGACGCCGAAACAAATGTTTTCAAAAGTTATATAATTATTATTTTGAAGTCAAGGGGCTCGTAAATTATAACATCTACGGTATTTTATCTCGGCAAGTTGTTTTATTTTAATATTTTTGAAATCGGTGATTTATGACGTTTTTGTTTCGTTCGGTGGAATTTTTTTTTTTTTTAATACACTTTCTTTTCGAGAAATCCGAATTTATTTATCGCTTTTTATTTTTATTATATTAAAATTGGTTCTTATTTCAACTTCGTAAACATTTAGCGACGTACGACGTACATTATTTATCTTTATTTCGATATAAAAAACAATTATAAATATTTATTCGAAACGTTTTCATTCTTTAAAGTTTATTATTTTTTTTAACGAAAATATACACTACACGCTCAGTTACACAGCGATATATCAATTCGGCTTTTTTAGGCGACATTACAATTCGGTATATGTTTCGGTGGTGTGTTTGAATATTAAAAAAAATTATCGTTTTCAAAAAACGCCGCGGTATTATTCTTTCCAACGTCCGAATTACATTTTTGTTTTTAATCTTTCTGCGGCGACGAACAGCCGAACGTGTATCTACTATAACAAAATAACGACGCGCAACACACGGACGTAGGCAAGTGGCCTACTCTCGTCGCCGTAATAGTCTTTAAACGTTCGACGCGTTTTTCGTTTTGTTCGCTGCAGTTTTTTCGAAATTGACAAAGACGATACGTTACGGACAAACCGTGCAAATGGAATACACTCAAACCGAATGGTCTTTTCGTGTTTAGGCTTCAAACGAAGGTAAAAAACGTTGAAAAGTAAAACGATGGAGCATATTTCGTCGTCGGGATACACTTTACCGCGTTATGTTGCCAAAACAAAATGACGTATTTATTTTTAAATCCGTAGATATCCCGATAGACGAATTTGTACTAAAAGCGACAAATTGCTTTTTGTCTATATGGAACATTTAAGTACATCGACAACATTACCTTTTACGTCATTAATACGACAATAGATAAATTCGGAACGAAATTGTACGTATTTTACGATATCATTTATATTTTTATTTACTCGAAATATACGAATAATACGTACGATACATACACACGCTCGCGCGTATATATATATACTTTTATTATTTATTATATAGTACGTAATTTACGATTATTATTAAATTTTCAACACATTTTATGGGAAAGTTAAATAAAGTGGTTTGATTGTTGGCAAAACAAAAACTGAAACGAATCGATTAATTTATCAAAGGAAAATTGTTGGAAATATAATAAAACAAATGTTTAACATTTGACGTATTCCAATAACGTTCGTTAGACTCGAATACCTGTATATATACCTACGGCGAAATAATTAACTTTTCAACGTTATAGGTTATCATAAAAAACTATAATGTGCCTATAGATTGTGTAATGTCAAACGAATTTTTACGAACTGGTTTTGTATCATTTGTACAACACGATAATTAAAATCAAACACGAATGGCGATAAATTCGGTTTATCGATGGAGTATGTCTAGTCGCATTATGATAACATGTTGTTCGAAATCTCAAAAAGACGACGTATTCCTAATACGCGATTATCGTCGTCTTTAAAAATAATTTTAACACCGAACGGAAAAGCCGAAATATATCTGATACACCCGTAGACTGTGTTCGTTATTACCCGTCTCCCACGTCCAATTGCGATAATTCCGGTCTCGGGTGTCATTTAGTAACTTTCGTCTATCGTCGAACGTTCGTCGCTAAACGAATTCTTAATTCGGTTCACGCGAGTACGAGTTTAAATCTAAAAGAAACTATCGTTCGGCGTTTTTTTTTTTAATTCCTTCGCCATTCGCGGTTGACGTTTTTACGTTCGTAATTCGCTACTCCCCAACGTCTCTCGCGTCATCTTACGTTTACCATTCTTATCGAACCGTTTTATTGAAAGTTTAAAAACATCGACCGTATCGTTACGTAGATAATCTTCATCGTCTATTTCCTAGCTATTCGGGGTCGGCCCCCTTGGTCCTCAACCTCCACTTGACCTGATCGCTTACATCATACACAAGCAGTCCTCATTATCACATTCAATCGCGTTTAACCGCTTCTCCTTTGGTCTTCCTCTTCTTCCCTCAATGCTCATTCCACATCCGTTCTTACCGCTTTCGAATCTTCTCGGAAAGAACATCATTACGTACATCTTGCACAAATGATACGGGAGTAGTACGCGACGTAGCGAACGCGTTCAAATGGCATTGGTCCGTCGGTAGACTACAAAGCGCGGCAGACGACGTTTCGTTATCGCGCAATAAAACGGTCAATCTGAGAACGGTATTTTTCACATTTCCGCGGCATTAAAAAACCCTCGTAGCGATAATTATCGTCAGTCGGTGTCGGCGAAACAAGTAAACCGGTGGTCTCGTTAACTAAACTAGGTTAATGCGCGACGGGTGCGCGTGATGTGGTCACAGTAATCGCCATCAGAGACGTCGTTCCGCGCGACATAACGATTTCGCGCTTTATCGTCGCACGCGCGAAAATCGCCGACTCGGACGATTTTTATTGACGACGCGCCATTATTGAAATCATCGCGCGACGGTAAAAACATTATTATTATTATTATTAGCGCAATCGACTACGGTTACGCTGCCGTTAAACTGCCGGTCGTAAACGGACAGGCGGATAGGACATGCCGACACTGGTCTCCCGGGAAACAGGGGAGGGATGATGGGAACAAGGGAAAGAGAAAAAGGGATGGTGAACTAGAGGTCGTGCCACCGATCAAACATTAACGTCCGCATGAATATGCATTAAACGCGTGGACTCGACATGTCCAATATTGGCTTTTTCTACCCCGGTGCAGCAGCATGTTACCACCGGCCCGTAGTGAATCCCTTTTGACCGTATATTCTCCTCCGATCGCGCTTTTTACATGCCGCGCCGCCTCCTAAATCTTCGTACTCTCCACGTTCCCACCTGGCCCCGAACCACATACACGCAAAACATTGCTACGATCGTACGTACACTCTCTCCCATTCACGCTCCTTCCCTTCTATCGTATACAAAACAACCGCGACAACGCTACAACGTTAGTCGATATACACGGATGTGCGTATGTGTGTTTGCTGTTATGTTTGGCGGCGACGCGTAAATTCGGCCACAGAGACACAAAACGATAAACATAAACGAGACCTGTACATAGCGCGGGTGAACGGAAGGGACAGAGCAGAAACAAACTATCGTAGTAGTATACGTGGACCATGCGGTCGTAAATAATAAATACAACGCCGCTGCGAACACCACCGCCGTCGGGTGGGCGCGCAACAATTATTATAATATTGTTATACCGATTGTTATTATATTGCGTAGAGGGGGCAAACTACGAAGGTACGAAGGCTTGCCTCGTCTTCACAATGGCCTCGCATTTGACCCTTCTCGTCTTCGCCACCGTTCGGATAAAATATTGGCCGTCAAAATGGAAATACGCGCGATACGCGACCGTTGTGCCAACGCCGTAGACCGTCCACACACCGAGGCCGTTCAAACGTGGAAATTTATCGTCGGGTGGACCGACGGCTTAACGTGAACGCAGCGACGACGATTGACTGTCGTATTGATGCCGTTCGTGTTCGGGAAATGCGCTGTCTCGCGTTCGCACAATTACGGCGAAACTGTTATTCGTACGTATTGTCGACCGAAACCGTCGAGGACGGTTGGGAAAAGTCGAGACAAAAATGACGAAGACAACGATTGACGTATGCGCAACGGTCGAGAGACGTATATTTTGGCTTAAAAGCGTATAATCGTGAACGTTAGCGCGTCGAATGTACGAACACGCGGTACACGACGCCCGGACACGTCCAAATATATTATCGTTACCCGCGTGGGGTTCGCAACGAGTGCGAATAAAGTTCGGGAATAAGTTCGCGCCAATAGTGGAGAACTCGAGGCCATATTATAATTTGTGTATTACGAAAATCGAATGTGGGTCACGCGTAACGGCATTTCGTGAACGTCATCAACTAATGGAAATCGTTTCGTTACGTATATTAAAATGCGTTAACAATCGTGGCGATAATTCCGTCGTAGATTCGTTGTTGAAAGTAATTTCGGAAATGGTTTCAAGACGATTTATTATCGCGATACGTGCGGAAATTAATCGCGTAACGCGACGTTACTATTAATAATATATTGTTCAAAAACACGTCGGTCGTTCGAAATAGACGGGACGAAAACCTGCCAAGTAAATAACAGAGCACGCGCGTCGTAAATTTTCCGACATTTGTATATCACTCTCTCTAGTGAGGGTTTCAGCCTCCAGCCCTCCAAAACAAATTGACCGTCGTCTCTCTCTCCCATTCTCTATCCATTGCCAATTTTCTCCATAATCTATACAGTTCTACCGTTTCGACTTCCTTTTTAATTCCGTTTTCCCGGCTTAAACGCGGTCTACCTAACGACATTTCGTATATACACGCACGCTTATTTCGATTTGACGCGAGCGGAGGGTGATCGTTGAACGTAAGAAAACAAATATATAATGTTGTCTGAAAAACTGTCGCGCGTTTCCCTTTTAAATAATTCAAGTTTAAGCCGATTGGAGTTTGGAAGCGAGAAAAGTGCATTTGGAATTTGCGTATTGTTCGGGACGTCCACAGTTCTCACGCTTCGATTAACATTGCCGCGACGCTCTGTAATCGTATACACGTGGGAAGCGCTCGATTTTTTTTTGTTCAAGATGTGTGCCAATTGTTGTCGTCCTACGTCTTACGAAAATGTCGTCGCAATTTTCGTCGAAACGTACTTATTTCGTTTCCCCTTGATGCCCGTCACGCAAAAGATACCGAAATTCCGCCGTCGATTGCGCTACGGTGTCGCGTATTTTAAGGCCGGTGGTGCGACGGCATAAGTCACGTGCACGGAGGCCTCTCCTGCTGTGGCGCCCGCGCGCGCCGGCGATATTTCTTTAATATATTCGTTCGCGTCGTCGCTGTTTTCAGTATAAAAACAAAGCCAGAGAGAGAGATAAAGCACGAACCAAGAATAGAGTAGAAAGTAAGTAAAGGCGGTGTCTCTCAATCGTTTTTTAAGTCCTAACTGAACGCAAAACAATGACATTATTCCCAGTGGTCGACCGTTAAAAACGTTTTTAATAGCGTTTTATTATTCTTAGTCGGAACGCAAAGTGATTGAGTCATAAAAATAACAACAATATTATCGTAATTCGCGTATATATATATATATGTATATAACGAATAAAATATACGTACGTTTGTATTTTTATACACGCCGAATAGTTAGTGCCATTTTACGGCGTCAACAATGTGCTTTTACTCGATCGATCGATCGTAAATTAAGTAATTTTTGGGCGCGTTATTATAAATGACAACTACGCGCTTACGCCGAACGACGATACGATCGCCATTTATTGTAACGACGGGCGGGATTTTCGAACGATGTTGATACGTACAAAGGTCGGTTCCTGAAAACGATAAGTTACGAAAACAAAAACCGTTCGAAACGAAACGCGTATACTAGCGGACCCGAAACTATCGAAAATTCTCAAGTAGAACATATAACATACCCACTAGCGTTCAGCCGATAAGTCTTTTAACGTTGGTTTCCGCGTTCGGAGAATACGATTTATATTCCGCCATTACAATTACGCCCGCGCTTGTTTAGACGGGACACCGATCCGTAATTAAATTTACTCGGAACTAAGACTCCATTGGTGAATCAGACTCGCTTCAGAGTTCCGTGTAAACACGAGATGGACGTGGCAAAGAGTTCAATGCTTGTTTGTTTTACACTCGCGCAAATGAACTTACCTAATCTATCCGATAAAGAGCCGTAATTGTACCGATAATTTATGCGCGTAGACAGTTGAACGACGAAATCGAAGAATTCCAAAAATTTACCGCGAGTATTTGACGAGGCGTTGTTCTGCAGCGCGCAATATTTTATAATTTATTCGCGCGACAAAAAGTCGCTAAAATAACATTCGCCATTTTGTTCCAAATTATAATATGATTTACGTTACCCATAAACGTTTCGTTATCAGACTATACATAAAACGTTGGTATGTGAATTTGCATTGTTGATAAAGTAAAATATATACGCCTTTATTACAGAATTTACATGTACCCTACGCCAACACACATACACACATTATACATTCTTAAACAAAACTCTTTGATACTGAACGTTTTCGGTGATTTATGAAAATAATTAAATATTTGTTACGCGCGACAATTTTACGCCACGATGTTTTGATTACATCGAGATAAGGACAAAAAAGTCTAGTTTTAAAAAATCAACAAGAAACGAATCGATAATGAACAAGTATTTAGAAACAGATTAATCTCGAACTCGAACGAAGCCGTTTATTTCGACTTGTAATGTCGTGAAAAAAGTACGGTTTTCGTCAATTTCGTGAAACGTAAAAAAAAATTTGCCGATTAACAGTTTTTTTCGAGAACGGACGATAGGTTGGGAACTAGAGCGTAGCTAGAACGCGTCCACGATTTTAATCGTACCGGTTATATTTGTATAGTACGACGGCGACGTTGACGGTGTTTAATGAGATTCCCCGATCGAAGATAATGGCCGATGCATAATTTTAGTATAAAAACTCGCTTCCCTAGAAAACTCCCAGTAAAATAATATTATATTTCGATAATTTATCGTTTTATTCGAAGCGGAAAGGATTAAATAATAAAATTCAAACGCCGATAGCTCTATTTAAGCTCATTGAACACGCGTATTATTGCGAATGGCGTTATCATTCGCGTATATCTTTCTAGGGAAGGTCAATCGAAAATCGAAATCAAACGCGATTCGTACAAAATCTTTGAAATAGAAAGAAAAACGTTCGAAATGTAATTGTTGCACGGAGCGTGCGAGAATTTTGCTCATTGATGCAACGTAATTTATGATAAAATTGATTACATATATATTATACTCGTTAATAAATCGACGGCTTAGGACACTCTTAAAGACTAAATAATAATATACCGTATCGAGAGCGCGCATAATGGTTTGACGATGGCCGTAAATCGTAATCCACCGTCGACGCCAGGTTCGGTGTACAAATAATACCGTTTAATGTAATCGATAATAATAATTTCACGGGTAATTAATGAATTCGGGGCGCGTTCTTCCAAGTTGTGCCAATATTGGCACGGTCCATTTTTGCTTATATTCCCGGACGGCGCTACTAGTTCCAGAGGTTCGTAACCGGGTTGAATTTAGGTACCGCGAAGTAGGAAATATCTACATACATATATATATTATTCGCGACATATTCGGGTTTCCGATTACGCGAAATACGTATTTCTTTCGGGTTCGAAATGTGAATGGAGCGAGATTCTTCGACAACTAACAGCAAAAAAACGAAAAAAACGCAAAGGTTGAAAACGCCGGTATACTAGTCTATGACTAGTTGCCGCCTGCCCGTTTATAACTGATACAAACAACGAGACACAATACCCGAAGATTAACGTGGAATAGATGAGACAGCGACGATGAAAACGGAAGAGGGCGACACTGAGGTGTGCCCGCCGTACGACCGACGGCGGTGACGATGGTACACCACGGTAATTTCAACGGGAAAAACATACGCCCGGTGTTGTACACACATGCACACACACACACATATATATATATATATATATACCCTCGTAGGATATAGCCAACAATGGCGGACCTAATGAAAATTGTTCGAGAACATTTCAAGACCTTCCTCTCCCCTAGGAGTACCCTACGACGACGACAATAACGTCTTACGTATCCTTCTCTCCCGAGATAGTACTGCAGTGCGGGATGATCGAACTGCCTCCGCGATCTTGCCCTCGATATCCGCGAATTGTATTATATATAATACGCTTAAATTATACATGTATATACATATTATCGTACGTAACTGTGACATTAGGCATTTCTGCGTCCTCGAAACTCCCGAACATTTATAAAAAAACGTGTTTGCTAACGATTTCCGGGAGTTTATTTTCGTCATATTTTATCGGATCAACAACCGTATACGGCAGCGGACAAAGGAAAGGTATTCGGTTATGTTTTCAATACGAACACAATTTACGGAATTAAATTTTGAACCATCGTTGGGTCAGATGGTGGGCGATCGAAACGAAACTCATTGTGTCGATTTGTAACTTCGCCTGGCTTATGGCACGAATATTTGACTATTTATTTCATACACTCGAAAACGTTCTGAGTATTAAAATTGTTTTACGTTTAGGCTGACTAAGTACTAAGATTGATTACGTTTACCAATAACGAACGCTGTCAACATAAATTATAATTCGTAATTTCGTTTTGAACTTCGGCGAAGGAAAGGAAAATTAAAACGCGATTGTCAATTAGTCGATGAAAAACGCGAATATACTCCTGCCACGTTTAATAAATATACAATTTGTTCGCGACCGTACTTTTATTAATTTTGCAGTAGCTTATCGAAATATATTTCGTTTGATATATATACAACGTGTAGTACACTCGAAGTTAGAATGACGTACCAGCGTAATAATAAAAATGGACGTTTTATACGCTACGTTTCAAATACCTATTAAGCTTTCAGTTTCGCTAATAAACGAATTTTTACGACGACAAATACTCGACAAGTTTTTTGTTGAAGATAGAAATTTCGAATTTAATAATTAAATAAGAACGTCGTGATTAACCCGTCTCGCGTCGGACCGATTGGTGGTACTATCTCTTATGTATCCCCACGCAACTCTGTATTCTTCCTGCCGTTGTCATCGTCGCATACACTTATCGGACGACAACGTTGTTGTACAAGAAGTAAAATTGTCGTTTTTCTAAATGAACCAACGACTCCCTCGCTCGTTGACGGCCGTGCACACCCGCTATTGGGTTTTACGCGCGGCGAACTTATTATTATTATTTACGTACGTTTCCTATCATCGGCGTTACGAACTATATGTCCCGCGTCCCGTTTTTCGTGCTACTGATCGACGAAAACGCGTTGGAGATCCGACGAAAGGTTTTCTCAACAAAAAACTATTCAATCAAACTAACAAGATACATTGGGGATAAGTCAGTCTCGAACCAAATTGCGGCGCCCCACGGTTATCCGAGATCCGCCATGTTTAATCTTACACTGAAATATACCCCTACAATGTTGTTATGTGGTACCGATTTTTCTCAGAATATCCAGACGTCGTATCCACTAGTGTACGTATACACATATATTTATATGTGTGTATGGGGGGGGGTGGGTGTGTCTACGTCAGTGGGAATATTATACTTCGGCGTACATGGCGCGTAATGAAATATACGTAAAAAGTTAAATATATAAACGACACTAATGGGATGGGCAGAGGTATGAAATTGAAAGTTTTTACGCAATTGCGCACTAACTCGTGTATAATAATTTCGAAATTATGACCGCGCAACTTTTAGTAAATCATTTAAATGTTACGGAATAAAACTTTCGGTTCGTGGCCGCTGATAAACGCGCGCACGTTATATCGCGTTTCGTTTTATGGAATGTAAAATATTCGAGGAACAATAAAAACGCAATTCGTAGTTTCCGGACGCCCGACGATCGCAACTACGCGCCGCCCGTTTTTTTTCCCTAGCGCATAATCGTGGAACGGCAATTTCGCGAGACTCGCGGAAACGGTTTTGCCTCGAAATCCGTCCGCGTCGATTGGCGGCTTCAAAAAATAATCAATCGCATAACGCCAACGAGAAACGGATACGGACGCGTGCGACGATAATTGTTGTAGAACGAACAATCGCGGAAACGCTATTTATTTAAGAGAAAACGAAACGCGTCCGGACACAATTCCGAATAACTGAACGGGAAACGCGCGTTAATGGCGTCGAATGTATAGTTTGCGTAACGTACGTATATACTAAATCAAAACCGCGATACACACGTATTGTTAAAAATCGATCGTGCTACGGCTCTAAAATTTCGAGAATTGAAACGTATTGTTCAAATACACGTATTAATAACTGAACGAACGCGTTTAATATTATACGGTAACAATCGAAGTATTAAATATATATATATATATTGGCCAAAAGATTTATCGCACGGCGTAATATTATCGCGTAAGCTAATTAAATATGTTCATAACGGAAAGCATTGACAAACATGGAAATCAAAGGGCGTTTGTATGGTAATGGGTAATACATTTTTAAAATCCCCGGCGCTGCCGAACGATTGTGAACCGAGTAAACAAATTGGAAGAGCCCGCCATTTATTGTAGCTTTTTTTTGTTTTGTATTGTTTCGATCTCGTTCCCCCCCCTCATGCCCTGTCACGACTATTATTAACGTCGTTCCTATTCTTTTTACTTTCGGCTCATAACTTTGAATGGTGTCCCCAGAGAGTGAGAGAGAATAAACTTGCCGCCATGTCGGCGTAATTAATATAAAACTCGCGGTTAATATTTATTTAATTACGCCACCGACTCAACAGTTTATTATTTCCCTTTTTCATTACCTAATCCATTTTCAAGCCTCTTGTTATTCTCCCACAAAGATCATACTTCTATTAATTTATTTTAACGACTAACGTTTATTATGAATACAACAAAGGGCGATATTTTATTTATATTTTTTTTTCGTTTTTAAACGCTTTTCCGGCGAATTAAAGATGACTGTTCCCGACAGATACCCGTTAATGAATTCGATTAATATCTATTTCCATTTAAGTAACGTCGCTGTCGACGAGCTAATAATATCGTATTATTATAACGGCCGGTCAAACGAACTACACTATATGTTAAAGTTATAATTTACAATCGATTTCGTTCGTTTACAAACGTATTCGTAAGTTTCGTTTTAAAATTGTATATATATATATATATATACTATATAAAAAAGAAGATCGTTATATATTCGTATTACACCCAATACGCTAATTATTATATTACTATTATAGAAACGTACGTACTTGTATCCAATTACGAAATTGTCTGTTTATCAATCGATAAAATGTATTAACTAAACAAACACCTTCGTCAATTTAGGGCGAACGCGAACGAAAGATATTTAAAAAAAAAAAATACTATCGGACTTGTGACGTCGGTTATCTTCGATTTTGTAAAACGTTGTACGAATAATCGCCATTAATTGCGATTGACAGAAAGTATTTCGAAGGAACGCGTGCGCTAGTAATAAATAATCCCCTAAACAAATTCGAGGTTCCCATTTGAAGTTTAACTTTTATAGCTGTGAGATATTCGCAGAAATATATGTGGAAAAAAAGTTACGCGATTCATTAGAGTTTAAATTGAAAAACGTAAATCCTCGGGACGCAAAAAAAAACTTTCAACTTCGACACATTTTTGTTCTCCTACGGCCCATCAATTTACGCACTCAATTTAAACTCGAATACCTAGGAAACTCTAAACACTTGCACGTTACTAATAACATTCAAACGGACGAAGGTTTTTATTCCAAAAATGGAATATTCAATTTTTCTTTTATTGAACGAATTAAAAAACTTTTTCCCTTCGAAAAAAAGAAAATATATAAAACGCCGTTTTTATTATATTATATTCCCGTTACTTCAAAAAGAAACTTTCACGCGTTAAAAACAAAAAAAAAAATATACGCGTCTTATCCAGTCGGGAGTTTACCTACGAAATAAACATTCGTCTCTTACGAAATGACGAAGAGTCGCGTATTTCAATTATACCAAAAATTATGACGACGACGAGTGTTGTTGAACAAAAATCTGAGAAAATAACCATATGGGAAATTCGCGAGAAACAGACGAATCGTTAAAATAAAAGCGAACCCGTCGAATTCTTTTAACAATAGATAAACGGCAAATATTACGCGACGGGTAATCAAACACCAAAATACAACACTCGTGGGATGAACATTTAAAAACGTATGACGGAACAAATCTAGAGACGACATTTGAATAAGTACAACGTTCGTGTCATTTATGGGACAACCTTTTGCGTTACGTACTATTAAAAAAAAATCTATACGACGTAAGTACGTTATAAATCGAGCATTACGAAGATAAAGAAAAAACTGGAAATCGTATAGATTTTATTCGCAATATCATGGTACGTATATATATATAGAGACTATAGTTGTAAACGAAACGAAAAAAATGTTATTATATTAAACCGATTTCGGAGCGACGAAAACGTCTAAAACAAAAACGATCTCATTGATCGGTTTTAATGATTACATTTTTATCGCGATCGCGATTTACAATGGCGTTATACGTTTAAATCTGATTACACCAACATAGATCGCATTATACATAGACACACACACACACGCGCACAGTGTACTACAATTTATTATCGTCTATATTTATATACACTTTTTTCCGTGTGGAAATAATGCAATCACTTGAAATACTCGGGAACTTCCACGAAACGACGTAGACGTTTTATTCGGTTCAAATCGTAAACCGACGATGATTCGATTCAATAAAAAATCGATGCAATTATGTGTCCCGCGGAGATCTAACAACGCAATAAATTTCGTCCTATTCGATGTTTTAAAGCACAGTTTGTTTCATATATAAAGATTATAATAAACGTATTCTGTAATTAGATGTTATTTTAAAAGAGACGTCAACGAAAATGTAATCCTTTTTTTTTTAAATCGGATCGTGAATAAAATTTTTCGAAAAATGTCGGCGCATAAAATAGATTACGCCCTTAAACAATTTTTAAAGTCGGATTTTCAATTCATATATTATTTGAATAGATCGACGTTATTCGGTATAACGGCCGGCTCTCTCATTCACCCCCCATTAATTGAAAGGAACTGATATTTTCGTAAACTTCGAGAAATTACAGTCATCGACCGTAATATATTTATATACATAAACTTTAATGAAAACGTATCGTCGTCGATACTTGTTTAATTCTAGTCGTGAAAAAGGCTAAAACCGAATAATTACAGCGCGCGATTCGACTAGTTCTCAAAGGAAAACCCAAAGCAACCGAAACACAAGGACGGTTTTAGAACCGTCAAATAAAACGAGAAAATCGTCGCGTTCGTCGGATTTTCACGGGACGTCCGTGTACCGTAGTGCGTAACACGATCCACAAATATCGAAATTTCACATTCTATATGAACGACAAACGTAACGTACGTATTATTACCATTACTATTGTCTTCATCGCCCGACAAACATTATAGATAATGAAATTAAAGTGTATTATAATAGCGCGTTTGATTAACGTAATTCCCTATATCCATATGTTCGTGCGTTTATACGTAGCGAATATTTCGATTGATATTTCGCACAGTATATATATACGTCGACCAGCGACAGGTATTTGTACTAATTACGTCTATTGTTTCGGTAGATAGGTTTGTTTATTTTGATTTTATTGCCGGTAGAGAAAAAGCTTGAAAAAAGCCGATAATAATAAACAATCGAAATTTACCTTGATCGGCGAGTCGTCGGATCTTTCATAACCATCACTTCAGTTATTTCTCCAAATTTACTGAAGTACTCTCTCAGCGATTCTGAAATACAATAAACAAACACGTAAGTATGTACGACCATTCACGCCGTACAGTGTATAGGGTAGGGCTTGATTCGTTGTTGTTCGCTATAATAATAGGAACACAATATGGAGCTCGTGTCGCCCAACAAACGACAAACAAATGGCCAAATTACGATCAAAAACGAACGTTAAATAATCCGAATACCCGTATTTACAATAATATATACGGACGTATATTAACGTATTTAGGTAGCCCCGAAATGTTACGTTGTCGAAAAATTCACTAAATTAGTCGCGAGTTTTAGAATCCATATATATATATATATATAAATCGTACGTTTACAACGAAATCGAATTGGTTTCCGCGTTTCGTGTTATTTCTTTAAGCGAGCCCCCACGAGTGATTTAACGTTTACGGGTGTCGTGTCAAACGCGATTTTTGAAATCGGAATATTATAAACGTAACAACAATAAACGCGCGTCAAAGACGTACTACATGAAGTGATATCGAGAAAACGTTAAACAATCAGACGACTTCGGGGAACAGTGACGTGTACACTCTGAACGCGTGCGAGTGGTTACTTTTTCCACACCGTCCCACGACGTTATATATATATATATATATA
>JAIPRN010002501.1:0-29784 GCA_025469175.1 Geopemphigus sp. TES_GeoC_2020 | reverse complement strand
GAAATATTCGGGCAATCTAATATTTCGTTCTTAAATCACACCCCCCCCCCAAAAAAAAAAAGAGAACCCGATGCAGGACTGTACAGGGTCGCGGAATAAATATTTCGGAAAATCGAGTCCGGTCTCGGCTCGAAACGTCGAGAGAATAACGTTTCGAAAAATCGTCCCCGGACGATTAACGAGATTCCTGAACATTCGCTTCGAATTACCGCCACATTCGTAACGACGGCGTAATATTTCGCTTTTAAAAAATATTAAACGCGTCGTTCTTAGTATTATTGTTTTAATTATTCTCGAAAGCTACCCGATCGATTCCCGAGCAATTTCGTACACTAATTTCTCGGGACCGTACTAAAAAAATCAAAAAGAACGACGATCGTTTTCCTTTTAAAAAAAATAAAAATATTAATTTCACGTTTTCACGTATATTCGTCGGAAACGACGCGCACGTATTTTCGCCGTTTTCGAGAATTTATAATTAAAAACGAGAGGGATCGCCGCGCGGAAACCGAAAGTCGACAAACGGTTGAACTTAGGTGGCTCGTAAACGTCGTATATAAGTTATTAATACGCGCGTAAAACGGCCGGAACGTACCCTAGTATAAACATTTTTCCGAAAATTATTTCTCGTCCTTTACAAAAAATGAAAATCACTATAAGCGACGTATACGTTTTTTTTTACGTAAACGTATTCATTTATTCCGTTAATAAACGCGAGTAAAGTACGATTATTCAATTAGGTTACTCGCCTATTTGACGAGAAAAGTTTTACGAGTTTTTTTCGGTTAAGAAATGTTTTTCGAACAAACGTTTCGACATTTAAATGTCGCGCGGCGCAACGATTTGTAGCTGATCCGTTGTTTTACCAAAACGATACGTCGTGACGTTCGACTTTTATGTAAAACGACCTATTTATCGCCGATAGCGTGTTACTTAAACTCGGCACGACCGTAAGGACGCTTTTTAGTGAACCTAACCTATTCGATATTTTGAAACGGGCTTATGCGCAACGTCGCGTTATACTTTTGGACGAGAGCGCAATAAGTACCGAACCTCGGTCTTGGTTACGACGAACAAGATTACGGAACATATTTCTCGAATACGACGGTAGAATGATTCGTGTTTCCCGAGACGCGGCTTGGGTAAACGATATGGGAAGTGATATACAACGCGGGACTTACCTCGTTCTTTTCGATGTCGGTCAAGTGGTTGAAAGTGGCGTACAATATTGGATGGACCCACGGCGATATTTTGTGCCAAGCTCGGTTCAAATCGATCCCCAACAAATTCGTCCTGCAACCGTTACCGTACAGTCGGTCAAAACAACGGGAAATCGCGGCGTGTTCGAACAAATAAACGGTTGGTCGTTATTATTTTCGTTCCGAAATTCCGATTTCGAACGCGATTATCGGTTTTAAAAGAAAAGCAATTAAAAACGTTACGCTTCCAAGTTCGTATCGAACTCGTATTTTCAAACGGAACGACGTTCCGATATCCGACGTGCGGGGCGAATGGCGCGAAACACTTTTCTCAAAAACAAACGCCGCGGAGAAAATGTGAAAAACGCGCCAAAATAACGGAAAGGATAATCGGTCTTGTCCTACATAAATAGCGTTCGCGGACGAATAGGAAAAACAAACCGTCCGTCGGGTTAAATAAATCCGAGCGCGAAATTTACGGAAGGGACTACCTGCGGCGACGTGCTTTCTTTAATAATATTGTTGTTCGTCTGCCGGTTGTTGTTTCGGGCTCGTATATCGTTATTGTTTCCGCGAATCAAAACGCAATATATTTGAAAACAACACTCGCCAGTTTCGCCGAAATCGTTTTCGTATCGTACGGCAGAAGTTGTCCGCGTTTCGGGACAAAACAATATATCGACTTTTCGGCGGGCACGTGCGCCGTATTTATTAACAAACACGCCTCGGCCGAAATTTAATCGAAACGCGCGCTTCCGAAATTCGCTCGTCGTTTATCGTTACGGACGTTCGTAGTGTCGTCGCCGTATATAAGAGCCGTGTATGGCCACGTACGTAAATAAGGCTCGACAAACGGTTTATGTTCGAAATTGGAAAAACTACAAAACGAATCCGGTATTGAACGTTGTTTTCGTCGCCATCCCGAATGTATTGTCCCGACAGGCTCGACCATTTTCCCATTATTACGTTACGGTAATTTTCGATCATTTCCCCCGATCTCGAAAGTTTCGTATTAGCTCTACCGGTTCAACGGCCGTCGAAACGACAATTTAAAAACGTTTTCGAAACGAAATGTTCGATCGCTACGCGTCATTGTCACCGAGTTTATTTCGAAGTGTGTTTCGAATACGTACGTTACGGCGCCTATCGGTAATTAAACGTAGCCAGCGTATACTCGAATAATTAACGAACTTCCATTATTTTTTTGCGCACGAGCGCGCTAGAATTGTGGTGGATGCGGTAGGGCGGGGAGTGGTTAATGACGTTTTAATATGGTCACTTTTAGTCGACCGATCAACGACTTCCTTTAACGGTCGTCGTCTAATCGAATACGTCGAAAACGTCTAAAATGTATCGTTAATCGTTTCGAATAATTACGACACGGCGGCGAATTACCTGGAATTTCCTAGGGTGACTCCATCGGGGTTCATCATCGGTATCAATTGGAATACGACTTTTCTCCGGAGACGCACAACGGCCGGATGGCTGCTAATCAAAAACTCTATGATCCCTGTCATCAAAACGGCGACATTTGTCAATAGTTATTAAACGTTGGAACGTTCGAAAGCGTGTTGCTTTAGTTTTATAAACTCCGAATCGTTAATGTCGCCGGTATAATTCGTCGCGCCTTTAGTTTGTCGCGTGTTTTGAATTTCGGGCGTAAACCAACGGACTCTTTGCGTATAATAAGACAGGCCGATTTCGATCAGCCTAGGCTCGTGCGCAAATAAAACGGAACTCGATTTATACGAAATAGAATTCGCGAGTGATTTAAAGGCGACGCCCAATCGACGGGTTTCTTTAAATTGATCTTTTCAACGCGAATTCGTCCCGTCCTCGGGACGAATTCGCGTTTTACTTACCTTGACAGACGTATGAACTCGGCGTCTCCGACCCGTGCACTCTGCCTAATATCACGACCACGTGTACTTTTTCGGTCGGTTTCATGTTCGCCGGACTAGTAATAGTCACCAAGTCCAATCTTCGGTTTTGCTTGAAACGGAAATCGTTTAAAATATTACGTTAGGCGCGAAAAATCTAAAAAATTCGACTTTCTGAAAATTAGAAGTTTAAAACGCGTAAAATAATGACCCGGCGACGTGGTTCGCTTTTTCGGGCAATCTACGAACGCGTCGGACACGTCGAAAACGCTCCCTGACAAACCCTTCGAGACGTGGGTAGCTTCGCACTAATTACCATTAGGACCCGAGCCATCCACCTCGTTCGTAAGGCACTACGTTGACTTCAATTTTTAAAACGTCTTCCGCGAGCGTTTTCCGATCGTCGATCACGTGTCTAGCGACTATCCGACAACGTCGAAATGAAAATCTACGTAACGGATGGAGATCGAAATCGCGTCCCTGAAATTATTTTTGCGTCGCCTCGTTCGCCTCCCTCCACGACAACTGTATACGCGACTTTTTTTCGGTACGTTTCGTTAACGCGTTATTAAAATATCGCGGTTAGCTGGAAACGGACGTTATTCCGCGTTTTTAAACGAAGTTTGGTTAAAAAAATCTCTTTCGGGAAATTGAAGAAATATCGTCAGCCGTTAACGTTTTGACGTCGACGAGACGGCGCGACACTTGTCGTCACACGATCAGGGACGTCAACGAACGACTTTTGAACGGATTCGACGAAACGCGGTCGACCGTCTCGATTTATCGGACTTGTTTGAACGCGCGACTTTTTTGTCGCGCCAATACTTCCGCGTCCGAACGCGCCCAATTTCGCGTTGTATTCGACGGTCCGCTCGACGCTGATAAACAAAAACGGCCGTCGTCACCCGGAAGGGGAAGATAATTAATTTGCGTCCGGTCTATTTGGTCTTTTGGCGCGACAAATCGCCGTTCCGAAAATACGGTCACTAAGCACGGTGTCGAGCGAAAATCGTTTTTATTAACAACGACGTCCCGACGTTCGCGGGGCGGAATAATTTGATTTCGCGATAATAACGGACGGTTCCGACGGTCGGTTGATTTTTCTTCGTAGTCTGGATAGTACGCGAGTTATTTATTTTTATCGTTTCGAACATTTCGTTCGAACTCGGTATCGCCGCGTCTATTTGCGAAGGGGATCGGTAAACGTCTCCGCGGCACCGATCTAATACGCGGGACTCGGTGTCACGACCAGGAGACGGTTTTATCAGCAGCGACACGCGACCTTCTCGAAACGCACGTTGAATCCCTTCGCGTTGTACAAACACGGGCGATATGATATGGTCACCGCGAGTGACGGCGCTTCGGCGTAAAAAAACAGCGCGCGCATGGATCTACACGCCGTGGGATTTCTCCCACCCTAATTCGGGCGTACGTGACTCGGGTGGCCGTTAAGGGTTTTTGGGGACGCGGATGTCCACTTAAACTACACGCGTAGCGGCTGAAAGATCGAAATTGCGCTTCGGGGTGACCCAGTGAATACACCGAACTCACCCCTAGGATTTGCCGGCAAGTTCTGCCTTTTACCGAACGCCGCGACGATAAACAACAAAGCGATTTCGTTTCCGTCGATTTTTAAAAACCCGACCGTTCCGACGATTTTTCGAAACGATTTTGTCGCACGGATTTCGCCACGCCGAAATTGGAAACGCTTTTACGGCCGAGTAAACGATTCGCCGACGCTCACGACGACGCGACATTCGCAAATTAAGAACGAACGCGCGTCCAATAGACGACCATTTTACTACGACGTTTGTGGAAAATCGGCGATAGTTTTTTTCTCGCTCGACACAAATTGTTTCCTACGCGTCGTCGTCTTAACGAAACGAATTTTTTTAGGAATATCGTCGGATTTAAAACGTTTAACATTCAAGACCAACGAATTCCGTCGTCGATAAATTTTATATATACACACGTACGGAAAATCCGAACGCCCAGTAATTATATCGCGGTAGTCGACGTGGGTAGTCCCCGATAAACGATTTTCGGAACGGATTATTTAAAACAAGACCGCGTAAACAGTATTCGTAATTACGTAAACTTTTCCCGCGTTTAAATTCATAACCGTTTGTAAGTTTGTAACTGCGCGTTTAAGTATGATACTTACGGAGATAAACTTTCCGACATTATTCGACGCGAAGTTGGCCGATTCGAGATTGTTGTAATAGTAAAAATTTGGTTATAAACGGAACGTAGGCGTGAGTGTATTAAGCGGATTTGGCGAAAACAAGGTAAGCAATATTCGTCTTGGGCGTATATATATATACACGAAATTAATTCGTTTCGTTTTGTTTAAGCCAACGGAGATTCGGCCTATTTTGCATAATACTGGAGACGATTTTGAACGAAAATGTTTTAGCAGGACGGGAGGAAGGCGTATACGCTTAAAAAACCGATTTTCGTTATTGAAGTACAGTATATAGACATAGAAAAAAATTCGAAGTTTTCGATTATTGCGTGATATAAATATATATATATATATATATATATATACACGACTATTGGAACATTTTGATCGTTTTCGGTTTCCTTATGTTAATCATTTGTGGCGTGAGTAATAAATTTGAAATTCCAATACACGGTCTACATTGGTTGATCGATACTCGGATAATTTTTTGAAACGTTTATTTTACGTTTTTAGGTGGAATGGAAAATTTATTAACATCGGTCACGTTAAATACGAAAATTGGAGACACATTTTATACGAGATCGAAATCTTCGATCGAAGTGTGGCAATATTGACGTTATTCTACGTAATAAACTTCGAAAAATTAAACCGATCGATTCGCAACGTCAGGAAATCGTAAAATTTATTTTCTATATTCGAAAAACGAAATACGCGATAAAAATTAAAAATATATTTTCTCGTCCGGATAGGTTGAAAACGGTATTAATCACGACTACTACGGAACTCAATATGAATTCAATTTGTCGATCATTCCCAAAGCTGTTGACGAATAGACGTACACAATTTTAAGACTGTTTCGAAACGTTTTCAACGATAAAAGGTGACGGAAAATATATCGAAAAGAACGATATTGATTTGGTGGGGAGGGGTGGGATTTACGGGATAAAGGGCGTTCGGATTTATTCAGTTGAAACGTCCGTTCGATTTCGTAACGTATCCGACTATTGAATCGCCCGTCGTGAAAACGAGTCGAATTATCCGTTTTTGTAATCCGCGTTTGGGCTTTTAATTAAAACGACGGTTTAGAAATGTCGAAAACCTTATCCGGTTCTCGATTAATCGCGCGATCAATTTTTAACGTAGCGCGAAGCGATCGGCGAGTGGCTATTGATCTACGATTGTATCGGCCGCCTCTACAAATTCCACGTTCGATTACGGGCGGGCGCGTGAAAATTCGGGCGTTTTCCGGCGAAACGAATTTCTCGACAACATCCTAATCGAATTAGCCAGTCGTTCGGCCGATATATAGGTATTTCGGTCGTTACGACGAGACGGTCGTTAACTACTAATTACAATGGATTGTCCCAAGAGCTCGCGTTTGAAATACGGCAGGTTCCTTTTTTCGATCAGCGACAGGTAGTTCTGGTACCGGGTGTACGAATAAGGATACGAGTACGAAAACTGGTAGCTATCGTCGTCCTTGTCGAACGAAAACAGTACGCTCAGCACGTAATTGTTGTCGTGATACAACGACCGGTGGTAATGCACTCTGTACACAGGTATCCGGGACCTGAAACAACGCGACGAAATCAAACGCGACGTCGGTCATATTCGCGTCGACGGCCCGTGGCCAAGGACGGTCTCATTTCGCGTCAGTACGCCGCGCCACCGCGAAAAACCGTTCCTCACCGGCGTTCCCAAAAAACAATTAATTCGATCGCTTTACGTTACACGTACTTTTCGCCGTCCCGGCTAATTTTAATCGAACCGCGTTCGGAGGTCAATACTCAACGGTCCGACTTTCGGTAAAAACGGACGTACGGACGACGAACGTTTTAATGACTACGAAATCGACGGTAATTCGGTTCGGGGACGCGGCGCGAAAATTGAATCGTCCAACGAAACGTTGCCCGTAATCCTATCGCGAATTAATCATCCGCGCTCGGCCGTATCCGTACCACGTGTTCCTGCTCGTGCTCTTCACTAACGGGGTCATCCCGTTTTTAAATAGGTTATTTTTGTTGCTGATGTTGACGATGTTGAATATGACGTTCTGAAACGGGACGGATAAATTACAATATCCGGCGTATCGAAAAAACGGGCTTTCGTACCTGATCTTGTCTCGTGTTTTCCACGACGAAATTGAACCACAGTCTGTGCCGCGGATTACACGTGTCCGGTCGTATGAAAAGATCGTATTCGTATTCACACACTAGGTCGATCCTTCCTAAATTTCCTACGACAACATTAAGTAACGTTAAACGCCCGTAGCCGGCGAGTAGTGGAAAATGTCGGTCGAAAACGGTATTTCGAGCGTAAAAAATCGTCGAAACAAATAATAACGCGCGTTCGGCGAAACGAAATTCGGTAATGTCCGCCGCCGTCGTCCGCCGCGGTCGATTGAAATGGGCGAAGGAAAATTTCGTTCCCTAGAATTACGCGGATTTCGGAGGGATCCGCGACGATATCGGGTTTATAATTTGTTCGACGAAAGTGTCGCGAGGAGAGTAGCCGGGATTTTTTCAGTTCCGGAGTCCACGTTTCCGGAAATATACTTCAAACGCGTATCAGGATAAATTTTACGCTGTCCATCTACCGAATACCGATTCGATCCAACGGCACACACGGTTACGCCAGTGTAAGTATTGACATTTACGTTTTACGAGAAGCGAAACAAACGCGAAATTCGAATATATGGACCGGAGGTAGAAACGTGCCGACTATGTTGTTGAAAGACCTTTTTTTTACGGCAAATTGACGAATTACGGACGCAACACTAAGTACCGACGGAAAAGTCGATAATACGGGCAATATTAATACGTTCGGTCGAACGCGCGAACTCGAAAAGTCGTTTGAACCGAGAAGGACGTAGTTACGAGATTACTAACCAACAGCGATATTGTTGTTGATCCGATTACCGGGGCCGATACTCGGGGTCTTTGATAAAAATTCGTTATATTAATGGCGAACCGTGCCCGCCGATTCGGTGACTCGTCCGGTAATGGCGGTGAAGATCGGCCGACCGTATTTCGCCGCTAAAATGGTTTTGGCGAGCGCCTTACGGATCGGCTTACGGACGTTAAATGTACATAATCGGTAGACGGCGTATTGGATCTACGGATTATATTGCCTAATCCCGTGTTTGGGTGGTCGCGTCGAGAAATTCGTCGGTACGGTAAATGTTTGTCGAATACGCGAAACGCCCGTTAGCGCGTTAAAAACATTACTAGGCTTATAAAATCGCGTAGTGGACGCGAATAGCTACCGATATAGTTAGTTCGTACGAAAGCGAGGGAATTGATCGCGAACAATTATTTTCGTTAAATTCCCGCGTCGGCCGCCGATAAATCGCTACATTTTTCCAGCGGCGTTGGTATTTCGCGAACGCGTCGACTTATGGACGGATATGACCTAGTTCGTTTTCCGCGAAAATACGTTTTAACGCGCCCGGGAAAAACTCCGTAGGAAAACAATCGTCTCGCGGTTGTGTCGATTTATCCCAATTAGGGTGTCCATTCAACGGACGGATGACCGGTCTCTTAAGTTTTAAATTATCGCGAAAACATTACGACTCGACGTATTTACTCCGAGCGCGACCTAAGGCTGCGAAACGGTTTCTTTAAGGGTATACGGTGTGCGCTTCGTTATCGAATACGCGCGTTTCGTTTTTCGTAATACCTACTCGGAATAACGTGCTCGGAACGCTTTTTGAACGTATTTCGTTAACGTCCCGGACGCGTTTTATCGAATTTCGTTCCGTCTACGAATAGAATCGTCGCCGCTGTGGAATAATTATTTCGGACGTTAATTCCATATTGTCTAGATTACGTTAATACGGAGTTATTTAATACGATTCGCTTTCAAAAGGATATCCGCGCGATATCGGCGACTTTTGTCTGAAAGACGTAATAGGATAACACGCTCGGCGAAAACGATTTTAGCTCAAAGCCACGTAACAGAAATTCGAGACGATACAATTATTCGGGACGCGACGTACGGATTTACAAAAATGCGAAGTATTATTAGCGCGTCAATTGATATATAGTCAGTCGGGCAATTTGAAAATTGAATAAACGTCGTCACTTAAAATACGGAAAAAGCCTACGCGTTAAACGCCCGATACGTTATTTTCTCTTATTTTCGTAACGGGTGACGACGCGACAAAAGTCGTTCGATACTGAGACGTTGTTACCGCGACATAAACACGATTCCGTTATGTTTCCGCGAGAGTGGTACGGGTTTTGTGTTTTCCGGGCGAGATTGATTGAGTATCGTAGGCGGAGTTAACAGGGTGCGCCCTGTATACAACGACAACCCCCGGAAAGATATTTCGGGAGCGTAAAAACAAATTACGGAAATAATAACGGCGTAAATCAATACGACCGTCAATGTATTGTTAACTACTTAAATCGATTCGCGGTTGAGATACAAGACTGAATAGATCAGTCGTGTAAACGTTACGTCTTTTATATATATATAAAAAGTTCGCCGCTTTTTGGGCAAAAATATTCGCTCGTTCCGGACACGAAGTCTGACGTTCGTCGTCATTCGGTACGCTGTTTACGAAAACGCGTATTTTACTCCGTCGAATGATACGCACGAGCGGCTTAAGTTTTATAAAAATTTACGTTTTCCCATAATACGAAACGTACACAACCCGGCCAAGTAAACAGTTTAACTCGTAATAATAGTATACCGCGTGTTTACCTGTTTCGAACGAGGCGTCGAAACATAAGTGGCCTTTCTTCGCTTTGCCGCTGTGACCGACCGGTCTCATGATCACTCTCGTAACGTTCCCGAGTCCAGCTTCACCTTCGTCACTGTCTGTGGCGATTAATGCCGATCATTGTCCGAATCGAATGTTTGGGCGCACGATCGAGAAAACAAAAAACACCGAACGATTACGTTAAGGACGCGAGGTGAAACGCTATCGGAGTACAACGGTTCGTCGCAACCACTACACGAGAGTATCGGAACTTATTCGTTTATTGGTCGCGAAAAATTCGTTCGACGAGAACGATTTGGAAATAAATTTAAGTCGATACCGACGGAGAAAACGCGTACACGTTCGATTTCGGACGGGCCGAAGGATCGCGTACAAATCGCCAAACTACTATCTGAACGGACCGAAACAACGAGAAAATAATTTAACTCATGGGAACAACCCGAACGAGTACTTAAAAACAAAAACTAAAAACCGAAAATTCCGAATGTCCGAGACGGCGATAAAACTACGAACGATTCCGGAGGGACGTTAGACGGATTACATTTCGAGCCGACCCGGTGGCGAATAACGCGCCGATATGAACGGAACGCGGAGGCCGAATTTCGATACGCGCGTGACGATCGAAGCGACGTTACCGTCGTTCGCGGGGCGAAATTCGCGTTTCGAATTCTATTACCATCGTAATTTCGCGCTCGGCCGACGGGGCTAGCAATTCTAACGGGACCGCGTGACCTAACCACTAACGATAACCTATCCCGCGTGCGACGCGAACGTTTGGCGGAGCGTTTCGGTTCTTTACCGGATTCGTAATCCGCCATCGCGGTCGTTCGGGCGGACGCACTGTTCGCCTATACGACCGGGCACCGGCGGGTACTTGGAACGCGCGCCGACGACTAACACGGGGAACTCGCGCACGGGCCGAACGACAAAACGCCAACGGTCGCCGTACGTAACCGTTCGTGTGTTTGTTGTCATGTCTACCCGTTTACGACGTGGTCGCCGTTCGTCCGCGCAACAGCCCGAAAACGTACGGGATTGGGGGACGAGGGACGCGACGGTTCGGTTAGGCGGGCGAAAAAGGCGAATTACGTTCGGCGTACGTTTTCGGATTCGTTCGAAACTGTTTAGACGTCGACACGCGCGCCTCGTACGAGTCCGCTCGTGTTTCGGTTTTTCGATCGTCCCGAAGACGAAACGCGACCGACAATCGATTTGCTCGCCACCGAGCTCGGTCCGGACAAACTCGACGCCGAACATAGTTTTCTTACGACACGTAGAGCCGTTTTCGTAAAATCGTTTATTATTGACGACGTTATAGACGCGAAATCGATTCTTTCGGAATGTCGTGGCCGCACTCGCGTACGTTTCGGTTATTTGTTTGTCCTATCACTCCGCGGACGATAAACGAACACGCCTATGCGTATATTATTGTTGACCGTTCGTGTCGACATTCGCGCGGTTATCATCAGCGGCGTACACGTGTTACGTGTACTTTACCGCGACGTTTCCGAAATTTTCCCGAATTTCGAATTTATTTTGTCCGCGCGTATCGACGAAACGTTAACGTTTCGATTCACGTTTCAATTTAGAATTGTTCGCGCCTTATTTGTATAACTACGACCGTGCTCGCGGTTGACGGTATTTCGATATTACTGATAACGTATTGACGTTTTAATAACAAATATATTTATCGGAAAAAGAGACGTCGTCGAGATTTAACGCGTAAAAGAATCGAAACATGCCGGTGCTAAGTTTGTTTCTCTAACCGACGACGTGCGCGAAAAACAAATATTAAGTAATTATAGTAAGTATGATAGGGAAATATACATCGCTGAATGTAAGGACGGTTGTCGAATACGGTTTTGTCTATCATTTAGTCTGAACTCGGAGACCGTCCACTGTCCGAGCGTTTATTAATAAAGTTCCCCGTTGTAATTAAAGCGAAGTTATTCGAATTATTCGTCCGTCATATTTCAACGTGTATTATTTACAGCGCCGTCAAGTATTCGGGTACGAGTAATAACCCGAATAGTTTTTTAGCCTGATGAACGTCGAACACTTATTAAAAAACTTTTAACGTCAACCATTTTCCGTAATATTTAAATTTTTGTCGTTGTTGATGTACCGAGCGCTTTACATTTATTTTCGACCCTTTTTACGTTAAACGACGCGAGTTGCGTAGTATTATTTTTTTACGGTAATTGTAATTCGGTTTCGCGGAGCGATCGGAGTCGGATTAAGATTTTTACCGCCCATAGGATACGAAAATGGTTTTCCGTCAACTTACTGCGAGCAAATATTTTGGTTTTGAAACGTTTAAACAGCGCGCTTTAGTAATAAACCTTTCGAAAATATCTTCTCGACGTTCTCCATTAAATACCGGTAAAACAAGTCCGAAAAAATAAAAATTACGCCGTATTCCTCGAATTATACGCGTGTTACGTTATAAGAAAATCGTCGGAGAAATAACGGCGAAAATATGCGCACAATGTCGAAAAATAACGACTTCGGAAATATTATTAAGTCGAACGACGAAATTATCTGTACGCAATTTCGGAAGCGTTATTATTCGTTACGTATATATACACACAAACACGCGGACGCGTTAATACGATTCAAAAATGTAACGACGAGCCGAAAACAAAACAAAGAAAAACGCAATAAATAAACCCTCGAAAATTTGACGGTAACCTTTCGACGCGTTTTGAGACGAAAAGTACTTACGTGATTCACGTTTACGGTGTATGCTCGTTAGCTTCGATACGCTTGTGCGTTCGTTACGCGTTAACAATCAAAATTCGGCACACAACCGCGGTCCCGGTTAGTACCGGCAATTTCGAACCGCGACCGACCGTCGTAACCGAAACGTCGCGATTGTTTGACCGCCACCTCAGACGCCGTAGTGTCGGATCGTATTTCGGCATTTCGTTCTTTAGTAATCGACCAAATCCCGCGCGTTCCGTAGTCGCGCCCACTAACGGAACCGTCGACAACGCGTCCGGCCAGTACCGTTTCGTCGCCGACCACAATTCGAACGCGGCGATATCTGGTCGCGTATCGGTCGTAATATGGCCGTTGGCGGTCCGTTTCCAGTCAGCCGGCCTCCGTATCGCCCCTTCGGAAGGAATTCGATTAAATTCGCGAAAACACGCGATTAACCAAAACGCCAACACATACACACACACATACAAATCGGCGCTAGTAATTCCGATCGGTGAGTGTACGAGGAGGGTTCCCTTCGTCCTTCGTACGACGTTTATATTCGTCGAAGTTGTCCCTCGACGATGCCGAGTGACGGATACGTACGTCGGATGTACGGCACTGATGGACGCGTTTCGTCAGCTGGGCGCGCCGGAATGTGACGGCGAATCGGGACGAACGTCGACGCGCATCGAGACCAGGGTGGCGCGTTCCGCAAATTGCGCGAGTATATTTCGAATACCGCGCGAATTACCCTACGGAGTCTACGGCGACGATCCGGTCCGTTGACGCGCGCTAATCGATTGTTCGAAAACAAACCGTTTCGGATGAACGCGAAATCGAGACCGTAGAAAACGCCATACGGTTTTCTCCCGTGGCCGAAATTCGCCCGATCGTCGAAATATAAGCGTACACACGCGCGCGCGCGCGCGCTATTTCGACATATCCGTTCGTCGTTTTTATTGACGGAGCGGCCGACTTCGCGCGGCTTTCGAACGATTATCAATTATTTCGTGACAACGGCGATTGTTCGCGTTTAGGACAATACCCGTACGCGATTCGCTTTGAAAAAGGTACGGCGAATTTGCGCACTTCGCGAAGTGTACGATTCCAAACGTCGGACGTGACGTATATTAGCGCCGAAAATTCCCGGATATAAATATTCCGGAGGGCGGTTTTTTGGACGCTTAGACCGGTTTTACTTTCCGTTTCGTTTTTTGTTTTTCGAAAAATTCGTCGGCCGTTCGTCGCGTGTTTCGCAATTTTCTCCAACAAAACGAACGATCGCGTAAAGAAAACGAACGTTTTTTTTTCGTTTAGTAAAACGTTACCGGAAGACAACAACCAACGTGATCGAAACGGACACCGAAAATCTTTTTACGAAGTTTTGATTCCAGCGCGGAACAAAATAACGATTTCGGCCGCCGGTGTTTCGAATCATTTTCACGGTCAACGACACCCATTCCGAATCGGATCCAACTTAATCGTTCTCAAAAGCGCCGAAAAACCGATTACGTTATTTACCGTCACCGTTAACGAACATTTCGACAATAAGTCGCGTGCCTCCTCTTTAAGCTACTCGGTCACGTTTGAACGGATATTTGTCCGTGCCCCGGGCACGAATTTAATAGCACGCACAAAAGGATAATGGGATTCGTCTCGAATCCGGCGAAAGATAAATATCGAGAAAAGAAAGAGGTCCGATATCCGTACGAAGTTTTCGGGTCCGACGTTATCGGTTTAGTTTTTCTTTTCGCGAATTTAGAAACGTTCCTTTCTGTTTGAATTCGTTTTCTCCACGCTCTAGTGTGTGTTGGCGAATCTCCGCGAAACATAGCAGGGCTCACTAAACTAATAAATAAAGGCACCGTCGAACCGCCGAAAGTCTGGCGCAGATATACCCGGCGGCGATACGTATTTCGCTATAGTCGCTAGAATTCCTCGGACGATCGTCGTTTCGTTTCAAACACGCCCGGTAATAGGATACATTAAAACGCGCGATTAAAAAAAAAAAAAACGAATCCGTCATAAAGAATTACCGTAATATATTGTAATTTCGAGCGCTTGGGTAGTGAAAAAAAAAACACGTAAATCCGAGCGGCAAAAACGCGACGCGAATTTTCACGCTTGTATATTTCGTCCCCAAGTTCGCGCCGCCGCCCAAGTATTATCCGAGATATTGTTTCAAGGCCGCGACTTTGTTTGAAACGCACACAACGACGCGACGAGAAACGGACGGACCACGAACGTTCAGATCGAGTTTCACGCTATTTTCCCTACCGTTTCGTCGACGTATTTCGCCGGCCGAGTGAACGTTCAAATTTTCTAAATTTACGATCCGCCGGCGACAACAATATCGATCGTCCGTAACTTACTACGCCGTTTCTCCGACCGAAGGCGTATTTAGGATTTTCCGTAGCGGGTCGTGTAAGAATTTATTTACGCAGATACGAACTTAAATTACAACGATGTCTTACGAACATTAAGTCGTACGATAAATATTTACATATTTATGTGTGTGTGTGTGTGTATATATATAAATAAATAAACACGACCTATTCTTGGTAAAGTGCCAAAGCTCAAAGTACAACTGTTGTGGACGCGTTTCGCAGTATCGGTACTTGGGAAGGGAGTGTTTCGTGAGTTCTTATTGGATTGCGTTTTGGCGAAATATTTCGAATCGTGCGTTGAAAGGTTTCGTTCAACGGTATTTTTGACCAATTACCTGTTGACGACGCGCGCGCTCGGCCATTTTCGCGCTTGTCATCTTTTGACGGACGACGGTAGCGAAAAATGTTCTTGACCAATAATCACGAAACGAAAAAATATTTCGATTCGGTTTCGACGTTCGCTACGATCAATACTCGTATTTGTTTCGTTACGTACGCGTTTTATTCTGCCGGACTAGCGCTTTTGGCGAATATTATTACGACTCACGTATTCGTTTTTCGACTATTACGGTTGTCACATAAAAAAAAAAAACCACGACAAAACGTCGCAACTTCAACGGCGGCATAACGCATTCGACGTCATCGTGAAACGTCGAGCGATCCCAATTTAGTAATAAAATTAAAAAAGAAAATTTTAAATATAGTTAGCCTCGGACTGGTTTCCATCCATAAAGCCCTTTTGGACCCGTCGCCAAGCTCGCAATACTATTTTGTATAGATTACAAACGAAAGTATCACTCTATATAAAAGCGTTGTTTTCCAGGGTTTATCGATTTCTTACTCGACGGGTCCTTTGAACGCGACACAGAATTATGATCGTCCCTCGAATAACTTATATTTCGGGGAAGAACGAATTTCGCTAATATTTATTAATGACTAAACGCCAGAGGGGCTTCGCACCCCTTCGTTATTTTTCGATCGATCAAAAACAAAAAAATAATAATATTTCACGGTCCGACTTTAAAAATAGTCGCGCAATAACAGTCAATTTTCATTAGTTGTAACGTAATCGAAAATGAGTATAATATAATCGCTTGCGCGTACACCTAACTATTAGGATTTTACGCAGCGCTCGTAGTTCCGTCTCATTTGTATTTATAAAAGAAGAAAAACCGAAACGAAACATAACCATCTCAGGGGACTGCGATCCATCAAGCGTCCCTTTTCACTTAACGTCAACACCGCCCGAGCTATTGTGCGCCGGTAATAATACGCGCGACGAAAGCTACTTAATTATCTTTAACGTTTCTTTTTTCGAAAGCGAAAATGAAACTACCTATAGGGCTAGTACGCCGCGAATTCACCGAAAACGTAACAACGTACGTCGACTGCCTACCGAATACGTTTTCCCTCGCGAATCGATTAGCGGGCGAGTTTTAACGAAAAATCGAAATATCGTTACGCGGTAAGTGTGGGAGGGCGCAGCGGTAACGCGAATCGGAACGTTATTCGCTCGTCGACACGCGTGTGTACGGCGCGTAATTAACGCGAATTTCTACGAAACTTCGGCGTTACCGCGATACGAGCGCCGTTGAAATTTCGATTTTTCCCTCTCCGCCCGTTAGGGGTAACCCTAACGTTTCGTCGTAAGCGACGCACGAAAATCTATAACGATTCCGGTTAGAAGCGCGCGAAACTCTCAAATGCGAGAGCCCTGACGTCGTTATTCTTATCTCGCGTTCGTTAATAATTATTTATACATATAGGAAATCACACTCGACGACGTGGCGTCAGAATCGTTTTTCATTATACACGAACAACGGTGTCGTTCAGTTCAGATACCGAAAACGACACCGAGATAGACGCGGCGTTAATTCCGCGGTAACGAAACCGCGGGGGTGAAACGTAACGTTTCCGTCTTTGATAACGTTAATGACGCGCGGATTTCGCGACTCGTTTTACAATAACGTTTGTCCGCGCGACGTACGGTTCGTTTTCTATACGACGAATACGTCGATGCCGCCAGTACGGTGTCGGTTAATTTCCGTCGACAAATTCGACGCGGTGACCGATAATCGTCATTCGGTTACCGCCACTTGCGGACCACGGGGACGGCCATTCGGTGTTTCGTCGAACGGGCGAAACGGAAGACAACGGAATTCTACATAAGCGTCCCGCGAACCGTAACCGGTTGACGTCGTCGTTTTCACACGGAACACGGTTGGTTCGTGGGCTACGGGTAATCGGTTATTGTCGCACGTAAACTGTACCGACCATCTCGTCGTTTTTTCCCCTTAGATGAGCGGATGTGGGAAGGGGAAATCGGCGCTTGAACCGGTTTATTTGTGGAAAGACGACCGTGCTAGGAATTTTCGGAAGGCCGTACGGATAATATACATAAACGCGTATGGACATTTCGTCGGCTAACACGATCGATAATACGAAGCGATGTTAATCGCGCGGTTCGTAGTCGATCGGGCTTGGCGTAATGTGTTTATTTAAGCGGCGGTGTGTCCTGACGAGGCCGTATTGAAAACAAAACTGAAAAAACGAAATTAATATTCGTCACGTCGGACGACGACGACGACGATGGTCGAATAACACGAGAAACGGTAGTCTACCGGACCTAAGAGCCGTGTGGGAGGGAGAATTATCTCGTAGAAAGACGACGGCGGCGCGATTATTTTTTTCGTAATTATCGCGCGTGTCGTCCAGAAAAACCCGTGGTGTAGTTTTGTTCCGATAATAATACACCGGCGCGACGATGGTAAATTTCTTTCTTCGCCGCCGTCGTCTCCGTTTCGACTCGCTAGGGGACGCGACGCTAGACGATTTTTCGGCCAAGCGGGGTAAACCGTGTGTCTTTTCGCGCGAAATCGTCGCCCGTTTTTATTCTACGAACGAAAAAAAATCCACCCATCGACACTTGTCGGTGTTTTGATATCAACGTTGGCCGAGGGGGGTGTTTCAAATTTGAAAACGACGGCGAAACGTATTATTGTTATTCGAGCGTCGCAATTTCGGGGCCCGGAGTCGATCGAAACGTCTGCATTGTAAACGATTCGCGATTTGCGTGTCGAAAAGAAACGAACGTAAACAGGTAAACATAAAAACGTAGCCAAAACCGATACACATTTTTCGGTTCGCCTAGAATGTAACGGGCGCCTAATATTTCGTTATCGACGAATATATATATATAAATATATATAAAAAAAAAAACGTATAATTCGTTCGCGTTTACAGGAAAATTCGGAGGCACGCGGGGGGGAGGCAAATAAGTCCTTCGGGGCTCGTGATCGGTCCGCGTAATTTAAACGAACGGTTCGTCGTAATTTCGGCCGACCGGTAAACGATATAATTACGTAACGACCGCTTAAGTCGACGACGACGGCGTTCGACGGAATAATTACGTTTTTAATCAATTACAAATTTCGTTTCGTCGCATTTCCGAAGAACCCGGCGGAACACGTTAATTGACTCGTTACGCGTACAACAGCAGAGTCGTTTCAAAGGGATTTCGAAGCGTCGCTCGAACAATTATTAATTTAATAGGAATTCCGTCGACACCTTTAGACGTTGAATATAATCGAATCCGTTCCGCCGTTATTATTCGGTTCGTTCCTCTTAGTTACGGCGCTAATGAAAGGGGTTAAGGTCGTTTCTCGGGACGTCCAGTTTATTATAACGGCAACCCGTTCGCGTGAACGTTCGCGTACGCGTCCTACTCGGCTATTTAAAAACAAAAAAAACCGACGGACGTAAATCGTAGTAAACGTTTCGGGGGAAACTTCGAAGCGAGTCGCGAGGTTAAAAACAATATTAGGTGAGTTAATAATAGAACGGCGTATACGGGTAAACCAACGCGGCGAAGAGCGCGCGCGCGCGTCCCGAAGATAGGAAACGAGTTCGTGTTCGACATAAGTCCGGTAAGCCCGAGTTCGTATAGAATCACCGCGGGATAATAACGACCCTCGTCCCTCCCACGGAAAATATTACGAAAACCGTCGTCGGTCCGAGAAAAAAAATAACGGAAATACCGAGTCACGGTAGACCCGGCCGACTTTGTTTTTCGACGCGAATTCAACCGAACAAAACGGTATCGGTTTTATTCGCTACGTAACGTTTATCTTTCGGAGAATTTTCTTCGTGTTTCGGTATCGTATATTTCAGCCGTGAACCTTTACGGGATATGGTAACTTCGTTTCTTTTCGCGGACTTTTAATACTTTAATAATTATTACGGTAGATAATCTCGTAGGATTAAAAGCGTATCCAAACTTCGACCCGTAATAGTGTAACTTTTAACTATTTACAAAGTTAATAATATTCGTTAGAATTACTCGAGCCGAACTAGTTAAGCGAAGTAAATAACTTTGCCGCGCCCTCGTTTTATATATAATTTAGCGCCATCGTGGTATCTATAGACGTTAAACGTACGTGGCGGTAATGTTTACGACGAACCAATTCGAAAAGCGAACGAAAAAGAACCTAGATTTTGGAAAATCGTGAAATTTCGTTTTTGGGCGGCGGTGCGAAAAGGCGAGTAGCGCGTGTGGCGCGTAAAGGGGAACGGCGTCGACTCGCCAGCGTCGCGGGACATTTAAATAAGAGCCGTTCGACCGGCGCGCGAAAAATTTATAAAACAAAACCCGACGGAACCAGACGGTTCCCTTCGAACATGGCCTAGTTTCACCCCAACCCGACGACGGTCACTCGTCGGTGTCGACATTTAGCGACGTTTTCCAAAATTGTCCGCGACGATACACACGTATATGGATTTCGGGGTAGGTAATCCCGGCGGGACTATACGATCGATCGCCCGAATAACGGTTGTCCGAGTTTGCCGTCGTCGTTTGGGACCTTCGCCGTACGGCGCGAAAACGAGCGTCAAACTTTTCTCATCAACCACGTCGAATACACCGTAGTAGTTGCCACAACCGGACGTCGGTAATCCATTCGCCCACCGAGATCCGCGACAATCGCATACCTTCGTGTCGACGTATCGCGAACGGGTCGCGTGTTTCTCGCGGGCGTTCGGCGTTTACGCAAACGATCTCGCCGAACACTCCGCTGGGCGAATAAAAAATGACGGCCGCTCGCTTTTATTGTTCAAATACGTGAAAAATAAATACGCGAATCGCGCGCCATGTAATATTCCTCGTTTAAAACATAAAAACGTTTTCGCCGATTGTTGATTTTCCGCCCGGAATTCCGACGTAGCTGTCGACTAGGGGGTCTTCATAACGTGATTTCAAACGTGCACACCACGATAAACGAACGCCGTAAAACGTTTGTAATCCATTCCCTCCCTTTCACAGCCAACCGTTCGACAACACCGATAAAAATAGCGTATTTTGCCCTCGTATTTCTTACGGAATTACGTTTTCGTTGCGCGTAATTTCCAATTTTCGCTCAAACACGTCCCGCGAAATCCGCGGAAACGGCCCCCGGGGAAATTTAACTAGGTAAAACGTCGGCGCTTATTTCGCTCGTACCAAGATGGCAAAAATGATCGCAAATGTGCGTCGATTTTCACGGACTTAGGTCGCAGGTATACATACTATTCGTATGGTTCTCGTTTTGAAACGACGTTACATCGGCGGCGCAATACCGTTGTGGTTAGCTCGTGTTAAACGGCCAAAAAACGCCGTCCCGGCAAACGAAAACCGACCGGAACGTAGTAAATATTTGAAAAACTCACCCGCCCCTCCTGGCGGCGATGTACTCGGTACAAACATCCCTCGGATGGCGGTCCCGGGGTGCGAGAGATAGGGAACGCAAACAGAACGGGATGACGAGGGTGAGTCCCCCAAAAAAAAAAAAATTCGACCCGGCCGCGAACGGTTGAATCGGACGTCGCGAGATAAGACACAAATATTTGAACGCGTAAACACACGAACGTGTCGTGTGCGCACACGAGCGCGCGCGTTCTTGATCGCGCTCATATTATTATTATTGGAAACGGGGACGCGCGAACGTAATACGGAACCGAGGTTTTCGTTTCACGCACGAACCGTGAAAAACGTAACCGGCCACTAGGTGTCGTCGAGGAACAACAGTAATCCGATCCGGGTATCCAAAACGAGAAATGTTCGTCGACGTTGACGCGGGGCGTACTTTTAAGCCGCCGTCGTGTTTCGCGTACTTAATTAGCCCTCGACACCCGATCGGCTTTTCGAAATCGTTATTCGCTTAATAAGAACGACGACGGCGTGGCGCGGTACAGTCGACGGCGACCATAGTTTATCGCGTAATGTTAACACGGTTTCCGGTTGCGGCACGAACAGACGGAATTCGTGCGACGCGTATTTCTCGTGATTCTCGAAGGCGCTCGAGGAAACCGAATTCCCGGTTACGAAAATTACGCGAAACGATCGGCGGCGGACGAACATAATAACCGCGGACGAACAACGACTGATTACCGAAACGTTAATAAACGAATAATTGATCTATTCGCGTTTATTTATTCGTCGGATTTATTTATTTACAAATTAACCCCCTCCCCGAAATTCGAGTCTAACCTACGCCACTGGTTTGTCCCGGCGAACCGAGTGGTGGCTGTTTCGTTCACGGGCGGTTCGCGGCGTTTCTTTTCGAACCCTCCGTGGCACACTGCGTAAACATTACACGCACATGTTGACGTCGCGGGCTCACATACGCGACGGCAATTCTCGTCGGTCTCGCGTTAAATACGTTTTTATAATACCGAACCGCAGCATTCGGCACGTTCGAACGAATCCGGTACGTTTCGCGGTAATTCGTCCGTACGCGCCATATGGACCAGTTGTACCATTAATTCGGTCGTGCGAAGAAATACTCGTGGTTTATAACCTATATGGGCGGTTGTTTCATTCCGGCGCGCTTTTTTAGTATTCCCGCGAAGAAAACCGAACCGGGTAAATTTCGGCCAACGAGTTTTCGTAAACTATATATATATATATATATATATATACCTAATCTCCGTTTCCCGTCTCCATTTTGCTTATCGGACGCGAGGAGAATAACGAAACGCCAATCGCCCTCGTTATTTAGCTTTCGAACGACGTCGCGGTACCGGGAAACGATATCGTCGTTTGCCGACGTTTCCTTTTACCGTTCGTGGACGCGATAACGGCCGTCGGCGGTTCGTATTAATTCGAAATATTCGGAAAAAGTACGGAATCGCGGCAAACGCCTACCCCCGCCCGCTACTAAAACGACGATAATTAAAAATCGAACGCTAACGTAAAGTCGAAATTGACGTTTTTCGAAAGAAAATATTCTTACGTTCGTCCGACGTTGCCGACAACCACGGGGAAATCCTATCAATTTCTAACCTATATAGGCCACACCGATTGACGTTCCGGATAAGGTTTAGTAATTTCCGGTAACACAGAGGCATGTACGAGTGTTCGCCTTTTAATCATTTCGAACGCGAGATACTATCGTTCTTTTCGATTTGCTTAAAAGTTCTTTCTTTTTATTACGGCCGTATTAACGTTATTTATATTTTCGAAATCATTACGACCGTGCGTACGCGCTTTTATAATTATAATCCATCGGCGTTTCGTTCTAAGTACGTTTCGGTAATTTATAATCGATTCTCAATTTTCGTATAGTACTCGGTATATTACGCGCGCTATCGTATGGACACGCCGACGGTCCAATTGAAAACGACCGACGGTCTATCATTGGCGAATTTCCGAACGCCGCCGTTGTTATTGTATTCGGATTTGGAATAATTAAGGCGAACGAGAAAGACCAGCCGGTTTTTCGACCGGTTTCTTTTCAAAAACCGTTTAAACAGCGTTAGTTACCGCGAAAAATATGTAAATCGAACGACGAATTTCTACAGAACGTTCGTTTCGTCACCGCGTAGGGTGTAGGTATTTATGTACCGACGGTTTAAGGGACCCGTTACAAATGTAATCACTCAAAAGGAGTATGGTTTGCGAGGGGCATATGGGATTAGAAAGGAGGTAAGAAAGTTGAAGGAGGAGGGTATTTACTTTAACGCGTTATTACGTAGATATGTTCGAGAATTATTCGGGACTATCGTTGATAAAAATAACAAATCATTTATCTCGCGCCGATCGAGTCGATTTTTTTTTTTGAAAATATAACGAAAAGAAAACCACCGTAAAAAAATAGTTCGGCGCGAGTTCGCCGGCAATTGAAAACGAGTGGAAACGCAGAAATTTTGGCGAAAAGAACAACGATTGGTCCTTGGAATACCGACTTCTTTGCTGACCCGTGGATGGTATAGTGGTGTTACGTTCTCGTTTCTTATGTCCATTTTTGCGGTTGTTTCGACGCCGATCGTGCTTGTTCGTGTCCGTCGTTTCGGATATTTTAATATTCGATGGGGGACGCGCGTTTGATAAAGTTACGGCCCTTACGTATATCGTTATTATAGCCGTTACGTTATTTCCGTATTTAGATCGAACCGTAAACGGTCGGCCTCTATTTTCGTGCGCGTTTTATATTTGTACTTACCCACCGTATAAACGCAATTCCTTTTGGGTATAAGTTTTTTTTTATCTGTTCGTAACAGTGCCGGTATTCCAAAGGTCCAAGTGTCGCGTGTTTGATTGAAATGTAAAACGCGCGATACGAAATTACGTCGACATTTAGCCGCGACGTTAATTATTAAAACTACGCGTACGGGGGGATCTATGGTTACAGAAACGTGTGCTCGTATCGCGGAAAACACGGTAATAACGTGGGCCGTTGCTCGTTATCGAGTTACATAATCCGACGCGCGTGTAGGCAATCGTTATTTAGTAGACGGTCGGTGGAACGAGCGCGATTCAAACGTTAAACGCGTTTCTTTAATCGAACGACATTTGGACGAACGCGCCGGTTGCCGGGCGATCATCGATATTCAAAGCGACGTCGATATAATTCGACGGCGGGAAAGCAACGGCGCATTCGGTACAATCGTAACGAAATCGTTGGTGTCCGTTCGCCGCGAACGAACGGCGGAAGATCGACAAAGTCGGGGAAACCTCGGAGAACGTTCGACGCGTCGCGAATATCGAGAAAATCCGTCCATTCGGGGACGACGCGGCCGCGAATGATTTTCGAACGAACGGGAATGTGGTCATTTTGTTGTTACCGTTAACGTCGTCGGCGCCCGAATACGATCGGTCGATTATTTCCGCTTCGACTCCGTATTACGATTTTTCTCGTTACCGTAAAAGCCTCTCGACGTTACTACGCGTTTTTAAAAGCTGCGTGGGCTTTTTAGGGCGAAAAGTTCGGGTAACGAGCAAGTGGCGGCCAGTGAAACGTCTAACTAGTGGAACGGCGTTGGGCAGGAGGACGTACATAAACGGTCGTCGCGATTAGACGAATTCGTTGGAAGACGACGGAACGGCGGCGGCGTGTTCGTAGGCGTTCGCGGGAATTTTGAATTTCGGGATACAAACGTCGGCCGAGTAGAACGGAGTTGTTCGCGTCGAACGTGTTCGGGCCCGAATAATCGGCGAATAGGTTTCCTGAGGAGCGCGCGTGGTTTCGTCGACAAATAACGTTTTCGCTATTCGCGGGCTTCCGCGGAACAACCGAACGGTTGTATGCCGACCGAGTAGTAAACGTTTCGGCGCCACGGTAAGGTCGATCGGCCGAATAGCAGCGGTACACTTTTCCGTCGTATCGAATTTGCGTTTCGTAATTCGTTTTGACCGCGGGACAGTCACGGGCCTTGGAAACCGTCGGATTACACCGTCGGAATAACTTCGTATACTCGAGCGAGTACACTGAGGACATAATAAAAAAAAACGACGTATTACTGCACGTATTATTACGGGCAGTCTTTTATTTCATTTCGTTCGGGGCTCTCCGCGACGTTTGCTGGAGTATTTTTTTTCGACCCCACGAGTAAACAACATGTAGGTGTACACGCACGCGTGGATACATAAACTGGAAAAAACCGCCCCGTCCCCATTCCCTACCCACTGGGCACCGTTCACAACGCCGACGATAAACAAAAATTACGCCCGCCCGTCCGTGGTCGTTTCCCATCTTTATCGCGTTCGCGAGCAAACCGTGTGTACGGGCCGCTGCTACACGGGCACCGCGGCGTTAACGTAATATTATTGGCGCGCCGTTTAAAATACGGCCGTTTACCGCGGGCCGGTCGTTACGGGCTACGTAATTTTGATTTGATTTTCGTCGTCCGAACGGAAGACGGTCGCCGCGACGTTGAATTATTCACGCGGCCGCCGAAGTCTTCGAATCGGACGTCCGTACTGTTTACGCGCCGTTTCCGAAACGGTACGGCGCTCTTATTATTCGTCGGAAACCGGGAAGAAAATTTCAAAAAAAATTTCGCCGTGATATTTGGACAGACAACGGACCAGGCGTATAAGTGAACGATCCGACGGCGGGCGCGTGTTTAGAACGTTTGTTTTTCCGCCCGAGACGTCGAAAATTTCCGGTAGTTTTTCCACCCGCCCAAATACGCCCTCGACGATAACAAAAATACACTCGAAGCCCGAATTTATTATTAAGCTTTCACGATTACGCGCGAAAGTCCGCGTCCACCGCCGTCGTAAACAATCGTCGCCAGGGACGCGTACGTAGGAGCCCCGAAGTCCATTAACGAACCGGAAACCCGTCGCTTCCAAGTCCGTATTGGCCGCGCGCTTTTCGATTTTTACCCGTCTACGGTCGGCCGGGACGATATCGAAAATTATTTTCGGAAACCGCGCGATTAACTCGACCGGGGGAGGATCGCCGTCTAAGCGTTACCGCTCCTATGGTCGACATTCGCGTTTAAAGTTACCGCGAACGGCCAACACCTATTTGTTGTCGCCATCGTTATATACAATCCGTTTGTACGAAAGTTCGCGGCGTACATTCGTCGTCGTCCCGTGCCGGCAGCGAAACGTGTACAGTCCCGTCCGTCTCGGCCGGAAAGTACTCGAACAAGTGTGTTCGAACGTTTCGTTATACCGCCCCACATGATCGCCGGGCACGCTGAAAACGTTCGGTATTCGCTATCCGATTTCGCCGAACGGTCAAGTGTCCGACAATAGTGCGCACGGACAAGTGCGACGACGAACGCGCGACATTTCCACGACGTTCGGATCTAGGTTTGTTATACAAAAAAACCCGGCCGAATGACGGGCGCGACGATTCATCGACAGACGGGTGGTGTGAACTTCCAAACGTGTTCGCGAAACATATTATCGTTCGTACGACGCCGAAAAACGCGGCAAATATGGGGGGGGGGCAACTATCGTTCGTTCGTACTATTTAGCGGTAATTGGACCTTAGACGAGCGCCGATTGGTCCGACAATTTTCCGACGATAACGCTATCGGATTACGCGCGAATTTCGAATATTTTCGTCACGAAATACGGAAACTCCGTAAACGATACGGCGGCGGTGCCGGTTTCGATTTAAAAAAAAAGTTATTTCAATAATAAACGCGCGCTCCGGACGTCGGACAATCGACGTATCGAAGAATTCGGAACGGATAAAATCGTCGACGCGAACCGATTAGCGTTAAACAATTTTTCGCCGGAATTGGCTCCCCTCGCATCGGCAATTTCGAAATCCGCGCCAGGGATTTACTATACGCCATTTATATATATATATATATACACACACGCGGGCAAACACGCACAAACGTCGCCAACGAAGGGGAGAATATAAAAAAGTGAGCCACTTTCGGGCCCGTGGCGCCACCGGTCGCGTAAAAGTCGAAATCGTCGGTCGACGACGGATCGATTTTTCCGCGATATTTATCGATCCCAGACGCACGGACACAATCGCGTAAATGAAGGGAAGAAGCGTTTTCGGGCCCGTGGCGCCGTCGCGGTCGTACGATCATTTTTCACGGTGTGTTTTTTTTTTTTTTTTTTGGGGAAAGGGGACGACAAACGACGACGACGACGACGACTACGACTTGGCGGCGGTCGTATACCTCTCGTTCCTTCACCGTCAGCGGTAGCGGAGTACGGTCGAGGGACGGGAACGACCGTCCTGGAGGGACGAAGGGACGGATGCGACTCGGGGGGACATGCGCACTGCCGCCGCCGCCGCCGCCGCCGCCGCCGTACTCGTAAGGGTCCGTCGCCGCTAGAGGCTATCGACCAAACATCGCGTCGTTTTCCCGAATCGATACTTCGCCGCGCGTTTCCGTATACCGTTTTCCCGCGATTGCGTGTGTGTGTTTGTATACGGTTCGCACACACGCACACGCGACACACGCCCGTCCACGCGGGACTCGAGAGTTTTCCCGTGCAGTTTTACGGAGAGTACGCGGTATACGCGTATAACGGTAACGCGCCGGGCGAATGAATGATAAAAACGACGAATTCGCCCGGAGTTAATCGTTTCGTATTTTCGCCGTTTGCGTTATACCGTCCCGAGAACGACGCCCGTCAATTGTAATAATCGTTCCATAGCCCGTCCGATCGACGAACGTTCCACAGCGTTCCCGAAACGGGTTCGGTTCGTCGGCCGATTCACGGTAACGCCCGCCACCGATTCGCCATTACGTTTCCGGACCCGTAACGGTTTTATCGTTTCGGCACGCATAGAGCCGCGGGCTTCAACGCCGGGCAATCGTATACGGTTCTGTTATACCGTTTACGCGTTCCGTTACGAGTTCCGACGAATCGCGCGATATGGGAAAACGTCGCGGTACTAAACGGACGTAGTTCGTACTTCGACGATTAACCTATAGTAGCGACCGTCGTACGTTTAAAACGTTTATTATCGTCGGTTCGGGAAAATTGCGTTTAATAAACCCTACGGGCAGCGATTGTTCGAAAAAACGTACGGAAAACGTTTCGGCGAGTAAAAAGGGAAAACGGAACGAGCTCGACGGACACTCGGTGTAATCACCCGACAACAAACACCGGGCGAGTTGCGCGATTACAATCATTTTTACAACGTCGCGTCAAACGCGCGCATTTATAAACGTGAACGCCAATTACTGTTTCGTAACTCGTCGCGTCTACGGGGGAACTAAGTTCAATTTAGCGGTACATGGCGAGTACACAGCCGTCGTAAAGCGTGTTCGGTCGGCGACAATTTGACGCGTAAACCGCCGAACCGGGCGAACGTGTTTACAAGTAAATCATCCGTCGGCGACGGTTACTCGTCACCCGGCCGTTTAATGAAAATCGCGTCGTCGTCGTCGTCGTACGTTCCGTGACGCGATCGTCGAGAATTTCGAAAAGAAAACGTCCGTTTTCACCCCGTTAGACGTTCGATCGTTTCGGCGATCGACAACTTACAGTTGGCAAGTGAACGTAACCGTTAAAAATATCGTCGCGGCGACGTGACAATTTTCGAGCGGACCGTCCGTTGAGCGATACATAACGTCGACGTCGCTTACGATCGCGCGTCGTTGCCGGTACGGCGGGCCGACGACGATTTTGACGCGAAAAATGGTTGTATTGGGAGGGGAGGGGCAAGAATTTAGTTCGAAATTTTTCGAATTTTTCGTACTTGACCGACCCCCCGCCCCGCCCCGGGTAAAATCGAATTGGTGGTTTCGAAGGCCGCCGACGAGACGGAGATATTTTTTGTTTTTGGCGCGCGCGTATTGTCGGAATTACACGTACCGCCGCCCGAAGCGCGTACCGGTGGCGGCGGTGAGGCGTCGCCGACCGTGCGGAGGGGCGGGTGCGTGCGTGCGTGCGTGCGTGTGTGGCGCGTCGGGCGGACAAGGGTGCGGTGAGCAGGTAGGCGGCGTGGTCCGTCAATAATATTGCGTGGGGTCTAACTACGCGGCGCGCTATCGATGGCGCGCGCGTTGCAGATGTATTCGCGCGCCCGGGCCAGTGCGTACACCGCGACGACAACGACGACGACGACGACGACGACGACGGCGGCGCCGACGACGACTACGACTACGACGACGACGACGACGACGATCTCGTAACGCGCGCGCGCCCTCTCCCCCCGGGTTCGAAACGCAACACCGAAGCAGTTGGGCGAAACGTTCGGGCCGGGCACAATGCGCACCGTCGTCGTTGCCGGTCGTCCGCGAAAGGGATGAGAACGGCAGTCGTCGTACTACGGTCACACGTTCGTTTCGTTCGTCCGCCGGCGCCGTGGTTCTCGCACCCGCCCGCCGACCGATTTTTATAATATACATTTTACCCGGTCGCCCGACAAAGCCGTTAGCGGACATTACGGTCTCCCCCTAACCTACACGACGCCGTTCCAATTATCAGCCGCGATGACCGCCGCCGTGGCGTTTGGTGTGTTTTAATCTTCGTTTCCCATTTCACCCGGCCGTCGACGTTTCCACACCGGCACACGCGCCGAACAATTTGCCATCGCCGCCGTCTCGAAATGCATCACCAGGAACAGTTCGCGTACCCGGGCAACCCGGAAGTCCAACAGTACGTAGGACCGTACCGACTGGAGAAGACGCTCGGCAAAGGACAGACGGGTGAGACGCGTAATATTTTATATTGAATAGTAACGTACGTCGTATACGGCGCGGCGTTTCGATCGGTTTTCGGTTCGTGTACTCGCCGCCGCCGCGGTCGGTTGTTACGCACGTCCGAACGGTTTCTTACTTTTTTTATTACGAAAAAATCCCTCGGTGCCCCCCTCCCCGCGAAATCCGAATCGCGGACGCCGCGTGGAAACAATAGGGAGATACCCGAACGTGCCGACGGGATCGAGACGCCGTCGCCACGTTGGTTATCAGCCCCCCCCCCGCGCAGGGGATTTGTTTTTTTTTTTTTTTT